>JBBBDQ010001493.1:0-247500 GCA_037127315.1 Ascarosepion bandense
TTTCTTTATTTTCTTCTTTTTAAATGAAAATTAACAAAATCAGCCATACTTTTCTCTATTTTCTTCTGTTTCGAAAGAAAATATACAAAATCAGTTATATTTTTCTTTATTTTCTTATTTTTGAATGAGTATTTAACAAAATCAGCAAAACTTTCCTTCATTATATAGTTTTTCAAATGAAAATTAGCAAAATCAGCTATATTTTTCTTTATTTTCTCCTTTTTCAAATGAAAATTAACGAAATCAGCTATATTTCTCTTTTTCTTCGTTTTCAAATGAAAATTAACAACATCAGCTATATTTTGCTTTATTTTCTTCTTTTTCAAATGAAAAGTAACAAAATCAGCTATATTTTGCTTTATTTTCTTCTTTTTCAAATGAAAATTAAACAAATCAGCTATAGTTTTCTCTATTTTCTTCTGTTTTGAAAGAAAATATACAAAATCAGTTATATTATTCTTTCTATTCTTATTTTCAAATGAATATTTAACAAAATCAGCTACACTTTCCTTCATTATGTAGTTTTTCAAATAAAAATTAACAAAATCATCTAAAGTTTTCTTTATTTTCTTCTTTTTCAAATGAAATTTTACAAAATCAATTATATTTTTCTATGTTTTCATCTGTTTCGAAAGAAAATATACAAAATCAGTTATATTTTTCTTTATTTCATTATTTTCGAATGAGTATTTAACAAAATCAGCTACACTTTCCTTTATTATATTGTTTTTCAAATGAAAATTAACAAAATCAGTTATATTTTTCTTTATTTTCTTATTTTTGAATGAGTATTTAACAAAATCAGCTACACTTTCCTTCATTATATAGTTTTTCAAATGAAAATTAGCAAAATCAGCTATATTTTTCTTTATTTTCTCCTTTTTCAAATGAAAATTAACAAAATCAGCTATATTTCTTTTTTTCTTCATTTTCAAATGAAAATTAACAACATCAGCTATATTTTGCTTTATTTTCTTCGTTTTCAAATGAAAATTAACAACATCAGTTATAGTTTTCTCTATTTTCTTTTGTTCCGAAAGAAAATATACAAAATCAGATATATTTTTTTTTATTTTCTTATTCAAGAATGTATATTTAACAAAATCAGCTACACTTTCCTTCATTATATAGTTTTTCACATGAAAATTAACAAAATCATCTACATTTTTCATTATTTTCTACTTTTTCAAATGAAAATTAACAAAATCAGCTATATTTTTCTTTATTTTCTTCTTTTTTAATGAAAATTAACAAAATCAGCTATATTTTTCTATATTTTCTTCTTTTTTAAATGAAAATTAACAAAATCAGCTATATTTTTTTATATTTTCTTCTGTTTCGAAAGCAAATATACAAAATCAGATACATTTTTATTTATTTTCTTATTTTTGAATGAGTATTTAACAAAATCATCAACACTTTCCTTCATTATATAGTTTTTCAAATGAAAATTAACAAAATCAGCTATATTTTTTTTTATTTTCTTCTTTTTAAAATGCAAATTAACAAAATCATCTAAATTTTTCTTTATTTTCTTCTTTTTCAAATGAAAATTAAGAAAATCATCTAAATTTATCTTTATTTTGTTCTTTTTCAAATGAAAATTAACAAAATCATCTAAATTTTTCTTTATTTTCTTCTTTTTCAAATGAAAATTAACAAAATCAACTATATTTCTTTTATTTTCTTCTTTTTCAAATGAAAATTAAAAAAATCAGCTATAGTTTTCTCTATTTTCTTCTGTTTCGAAAGAAAATATACAAAATCAGTTATATTTTTCTTTACTTTCTTCCTTTTCAAATGAAAATTAACAAAATCAGCCATATTTTTCTCTATTTTCTTCTGTTTCAAAAGACAATATACAAAATCAGCTATATTTTGCTTTATTTTCTTATTTTCGAATGAGTATTTAACAAAATCAGCTACACTTTCCTTCATTATATATTTTTTCTAATGAAAATTAACAAAATCAGCTATATTTTTCTTCATTTTCTTCTTTTTAAAATGAAAATTAACAAAATCATCTATATTTTTCTTTATTTTCTTCTTTTGCAAATGAAAATCAACAAAATCAACTTTATTTTTCTTTATTTTCTTCTTTTTCAAATGAAAATTAAAAAAATCATGTAAAATTTTCTTTATTTTCTTCTTTTTCAAATGGAAATTAACATAATCAGCTATATTTTTATTTTTTTTATCCTTTTTCAAATGAAAATTAACAAAATCAGCCATATATTTATTTTGTCTCCTTTTTCAAATGAAAATTAACGAAATCAGCTATATTTTTCTTCATTTTCTTCTTTTCAAATGAAAATTAACAAAATCACCTATATTGTGCTTTATTTTCTTTTTTTCAAATGAAAATTAAAAAAATCAGCTATAGTTTTCTCTATTTTCTTCTATTTCGAAAGAAAATATACAAAATCAGTTATATTTTTCTTCATTTTCATATTTTCGATTGAATATTTAACAAAATCAGCTACACTTTCCTTCATTATATAGTTTTTCAAATGAAAAATAAAAAGATCAGCTATATTTTTCTTTATTTTCTTCTTTTTCAAATGAAAATTACCAAAATCAGCTATTTTTTTCTTTATTTTCTTCTGTTTAAATGAAAATTAACAAAATCAGCCATACTTTTCTCTATTTTCTTCTGTTTCGAAAGAAAATATACAAAATCAGTTATATTTTTCTTTATTTTCTTATTTTTGAATGAGTATTTAACAAAATCAGCAAAACTTTCCTTCATTATATAGTTTTTCAAATGAAATTTAGCAAAATCAGCTATATTTTTCTTTATTTTCTTCTTTTTCAAATGAAAATTAACGAAATCAGCTATATTTCTCTTTTTCTTCGTTTTCAAATGAAAATTAACAACATCAGCTATATTTTGCTTTATTTTCTTCTTTTTCAAATGAAAAGTAACAAAATCAGCTATATTTTGCTTTATTTTCTTCTTTTTCAAATGAAAATTAAACAAATCAGCTATAGTTTTCTCTATTTTCTTCTGTTTTGAAAGAAAATATACAAAATCAGTTATATTATTCTTTCTATTCTTATTTTCAAATGAATATTTAACAAAATCAGCTACACTTTCCTTCATTATGTAGTTTTTCAAATAAAAATTAACAAAATCATCTAAAGTTTTCTTTATTTTCTTTTTTTTCAAATGAAATTTTACAAAATCAATTATATTTTTCTATGTTTTCTTCTGTTTCGAAAGAAAATATACAAAATCAGTTATATTTTTCTTTATTTCATTATTTTCGAATGAGTATTTAACAAAATCAGCTACACTTTCCTTTATTATATTGTTTTTCAAATGAAAATTAACAAAATCAGCTATATTTTTCTTTATTTTCTTCTTTTCAAATGAAAATTAACAAAATCACCTATATTGTGCTTTATTTTCTTTTTTTCAAATGAAAATTAAAAAAATCAGCTATAGTTTTCTCTATTTTCTTCTATTTCGAAAGAAAATATACAAAATCAGTTATATTTTTCTTCATTTTCATATTTTCGATTGAATATTTAACAAGATCAGCTACACTTTCCTTCATTATATAGTTTTTCAAATGAAAAATAAAAAGATCAGCTATATTTTTCTTTATTTTCTTCTTTTTCAAATGAAAATTACCAAAATCAGCTATATTTTTCTTTATTTTCTTCTTTTTAAATGAAAATTAACAAAATCAGCCATACTTTTCTCTATTTTCTTCTGTTTCGAAAGAAAATATACAAAATCAGTTATATTTTTCTTTATTTGCTTATTTTTGAATGAGTATTTAACAAAATCAGCAACACTTTCCTTCATTATATAGTTTTTCAAATGAAAATTAACAAAATCAGCTATATTTTTCTTTATTTTCTCCTTTTTCAAATGAAAATTAACGAAATCAGCGATATTTCTCTTTTTCTTCGTTTTCAAATGAAAATTAACAACATCAGCTATATTTTGCTTTATTTTCTTCGTTTTCAAATGAAAATTAACAACATCAGCTATAGTTTTCTCTATTTTCTTTTGTTCCGAAAGAAAATATACAAAATCAGATATATTTTTCTTTATTTTCTTATTCTCGAATGAATATTTAACAAAATCAGCTACACTTTCTTTCATTATATAGTTTTTCACATGAAAATTAACAAAATCATCTGAATTTTTCTTTATTTTCTTCTTTTTCAAATGAAAATAAACAAAATCACCTATATTTTGCATTTTTTTCTTCTTTTTCAAATGAAAATTTAAAAAATCAGCTATAGTTTTTTCTACTTTCTTCTGTTTCGAAAGAAAATATACAAAATCAGTTATATATTTTTTTATTTTCTTATTTTCGATTGAATATTTAACAAAATCAGCCACACTTTCCATCATTATATAGTTTTTCAAATGAAAATTAATAAAATCAGCTATATTTTTCTTTATTTTCTTCTTTTTCAAATGAAAATTAACAAAATCAGCTATATTTTTCTTTATTTTCTTCTTTTTAAATGAAAATTAACAAAATCAGCCATATTTGTGTTTATTTTCTGCTGTTTCGAAAGAAAATGTACAAAATCAGCTATATTTTTCTATATTTTCTTATTTTCGAATGAATATTTAACAAAATCGGCTACACTTTCCTTCATTACATAGTTTTTCAAATGAAAATTAACAAAATCAGATATATTTTTCTTTATTTTCTTGTTTTTCAAATGAAAATTAACAAAATCATCTAAACGTTTCTTTATTTTCTTCTTTTTCAAATGAAAATTAACAGAATCAGCCATATTTTTCTCTATTTTCTTCCGTTTCGAAAGAAAATATGCAAAATCACTTGTATTTTTCTTTATTTTCTTATTTTCGAATGAGTATTTAACAAAATCATCTACACTTTCTTCTTTATATAGCTTTTCTAAATGAAAATTTACAAAATCATCTATATTTTTTTTATTTTTCTTCTTTTTCAAACGAAAATAACAAAATCAGCAATATTTTTCATTATTTTCTTCTTTTTCAAATGAAAATTAAAAAAATCAGCTATATTTTTCTTTATTTTCTTCTTTTTAAATGAAAATTAACAAGATCAGCCATATTTTTTTATTTTCTTCTGTTTCGAAAGAAAATGTACAAAATCAGTTATATTTTCTATATTTTGTTATTTTCGAATGAATATTTAACAAAATCAGCTACACTTTCCTTCATTAAATAGTTTTTCAAATGAAAATTAAAAAATCAGCTATATTTTTCTTTATTTTCTTGTTTTTCAATTGAAGATTAACAAAATCTGCTATATTTTTCTTTATTTTCTTCTTTTTCAAATGAAAATTAAGAAAATCAGCTTTATTTTTCTTTATTTTCTTCTTTTTCAAATGAAAATTTACAAAATTATGTTAATTGTTCTTTATTTTCTTCTTTTTCAAATGAAAATTAACAAAATCATCTAAATGTTTCTTTATTTTCTCCTTTTTGAAATGAAAATTACAAAAATCAGCTATATTTTTCTTTATTTTCTTCTTTTTAATTGAAATATTACAAAATCAGCCATATTTGTCTCTATTTTCTTTTGTTTCGAAAGGAAATATGCAAAATCAGTTATATTATTCTTTATTTTCTTATTTTCGAATGAATATTTAACAAAATCAGCCACACTTACCGTCATTATATAGTTTTTCAAATGAAAATTCACAAAATCAGCCATATTTTTTTATTTTCGTCTTTTTCAAATGAAAATTAACAAAATCAGCAATATTTTTCTTTATTTTCTCATTTTTCAAATAAAAATTAACAAAATCAGCTATATTTTTCTTTATTCTCTTCGTTTTCAAATGAAAATTAACAAAATCATCTAAATTTTTCTTTATTTTCTTCTTTTTCAAATGAAAATTAACAAAATCAGATATATTTTACTTTATTTTCTTCTTTTTCAAATGAAAATTAACAAAATCAGCTATATATTTATTTTGTCTCCTTTTTCAAATGAAAATTAACGAAATCAACTATATTTTTCTTTATTTTCTTCTTTTCAAATGAAAATTAACAAAATCACCTATATTGTGCTTTATTTTCTTTTTTTCAAATGAAAATTAAAAAAATCAGCTATAGTTTTCTCTATTTTCTTCTATTTCGAAAGAAAATATACAAAATCAGTTATATTTTTCTTCATTTTCATATTTTCGATTGAATATTTAACAAAATCAGCTACACTTTCCTTCATTATATAGTTTTTCAAATGAAAAATAAAAAGATCAGCTATATTTTTCTTTATTTTCTTCTCTTTCAAATGAAAATTAACAAAATCAGCTATATTTTTCTTTATTTTCTTCTTTTTCAAATGAAAATTAACAAAATCAGCTATATTTTTTTATTTTCTCCTTTTGCAAATGAAAATTAACAAAATCAACTCTTTTTTTCTTTATTTTCTTCTTTTTTAAATGACAATTAACAAAATCAGCTATATTTTTTTATATTTTCTTCTGTTTCGAAAGCAAATATACAAAATCAGATACATTTTTATATATTTTCTCATCTTTGAATGAGTATTTAACAAAATCATCAACACTTTCCTTCATTATATAGTTTTTCAAATGAAAATTAACAAAATCAGCTATATTTTTCTTTATTTTCTTCTTTTTCAAATGAAAATTACAAAATCAGCTTTATTTTTCTTTATCTTCTTCTTTTTCAAATGAAAATTAACAAAATCAGCTATAGTTTTCTCTATTTTCTTCCTTTTCAACTGAAAATTAACAAAATCAGCTTTATTTTTCTTCATTTTCATATTTTCGATTGAATATTTAACAAAATCAGCTACACTTTCCTTCATTATATAGTTTTTCAAATGAAAAATAAAAAGATCAGCTATATTTTTCTTTATTTTCTTCTTTTTCAAATGAAAATTACCAAAATCAGCTATATTTTTCTTTATTTTCTTCTTTTTAAATGAAAATTAACAAAATCAGCCATACTTTTCTCTATTTTCTTCTGTTTCGAAAGAAAATATACAAAATCAGTTATATTTTTCTTTATTTTCTTATTTTTGAATGAGTATTTAACAAAATCAGCAAAACTTTCCTTCATTATATAGTTTTTCAAATGAAAATTAGCAAAATCAGCTATATTTTTCTTTATTTTCTCCTTTTTCAAATGAAAATTAACGAAATCAGCTATATTTCTCTTTTTCTTCGTTTTCAAATGAAAATTAACAACATCAGCTATATTTTGCTTTATTTTCTTCTTTTTCAAATGAAAAGTAACAAAATCAGCTATATTTTGCTTTATTTTCTTCTTTTTCAAATGAAAATTAAACAAATCAGCTATAGTTTTCTCTATTTTCTTCTGTTTTGAAAGAAAATATACAAAATCAGTTATATTATTCTTTCTATTCTTATTTTCAAATGAATATTTAACAAAATCAGCTACACTTTCCTTCATTATGTAGTTTTTCAAATAAAAATTAACAAAATCATCTAAAGTTTTCTTTATTTTCTTCTTTTTCAAATGAAATTTTACAAAATCAATTATATTTTTCTATGTTTTCTTCTGTTTCGAAAGAAAATATACAAAATCAGTTATATTTTTCTTTATTTCATTATTTTCGAATGAGTATTTAACAAAATCAGCTACACTTTCCTTTATTATATTGTTTTTCAAATGAAAATTAACAAAATCAGCTATATTTTTCTTTATTTTCTTCTTTTCAAATGAAAATTAACAAAATCACCTATATTGTGCTTTATTTTCTTTTTTTCAAATGAAAATTAAAAAAATCAGCTATAGTTTTCTCTATTTTCTTCTATTTCGAAAGAAAATATACAAAATCAGTTATATTTTTCTTCATTTTCATATTTTCGATTGAATATTTAACAAAATCAGATACACTTTCCTTCATTATATAGTTTTTCAAATGAAAAATAAAAAGATCAGCTATATTTTTCTTTATTTTCTTCTTTTTCAAATGAAAATTACCAAAATCAGCTATATTTTTCTTTATTTTCTTCTTTTTAAATGAAAATTAACAAAATCAGCCATACTTTTCTCTATTTTCTTCTGTTTCGAAAGAAAATATACAAAATCAGTTATATTTTTCTTTATTTTCTTATTTTTGAATGAGTATTTAACAAAATCAGCAACACTTTCCTTCATTATATAGTTTTTCAAATGAAAATTAACAAAATCAGCTATATTTTTCTTTATTTTCTTCTATTTCAAATGAAAATTAACAAAATCAGCTATATTTTTCTTTACTTTCTTCTTTTTCAAATGAAAATTAACAAAATCAGCCATATTTTTCACTATTTTCTTCTTTTTCTTAAGAAAATAAACAAAATCATTTATATTTTTCTTTATTTTCTTATTTTCCAATGAATATTTAACAAAATCAGCTACACTTTCCTTCATTATATACTTTTTCAAATGAAAATTAACAAAATCAGCTTTATTCAAGGAAATTTTCAAAATTAGCTTTGTCAAATAAAAAAAAATCAAAATCATGTATATTTCACCAAATTTTCTTCTTTTCCAAATTAAAACTAATAAAATTAGGCATATTTTTCCTTATTTTCTCCATTTTCAAATAAAAAATAACAAAATCAGGTATATTATTTTCTCATTATTTTAAATGAAAATAACAAAATTAACTCTATATCTGCTTATTTTCTTCTTTTTCTTTAAAATATGAAACAAAATCAGCTATTTTTCTCCTTATTTTCTTCTTTATCAAACAAAAAATATCAACATACCCAATATTTCTCTATAGTTACTCCATTTTTAAAATAAAAATCAAAATCAGCTATATTTCTCGTTATTTTCTTCTTTTTCAAAAGTAAATAATGAATCAGTTACACTTTCCCTCTCTTTCAAAAGATAAATGACAAAATCAGCTATATTTCGATTTTCTTCTTTTTCAAATGAAACTAATGAGTCACCTTTATTTCTCCTTAGTTTTTGCTTTATCAAATTAAAAATAACCAAATCAGCTATATTTCTCCTTATTTTCTCCCTTTTCAAATGAAAAATAACAAAATCACCTGTAACTTTTTAAAATAAAAAATTACAAAATAAGATATATTTCTCCTCATTTTACTATCCTTCAAAAGATGAAACAACATTGCTTATATTTCTACTTATTTTCATCTTTTTCAAAAGAAAAATAAGAAAATTCACTATATTTCTCCTTATTTCCTCCTCTTTCAAAAAAAAAAAAAATCAGCTGTAATTCTCCTTATTTTCCTCTCTTTTAAAAAAAACAATGTAAGCTACATTACACATTATTTTCCTCTCTTTCAAATGAAAACAGAATCAGCTATATTTTGCATGACTTTCTTTTTCAAATGGAAAATAACATAATCACATATATTTCACTTGATTTTCTTCATTATCAAAAGAAAAATAACAAAATCAGTTATATTTCTTCTTAGTTTCCTCACTTTCTAATGAAAAATAAAATAATTTATATTTCTCTTGATGTTATTCTTTTTCTAAAGGAAATTTACAAAATCAACTATATTCCTCCTTATTTTCTTCTTTTTCAAATGAAAAATATCAAAATCAGCTATATTTCTCCACATTTTTCTCTCTTTCAAATGAAAAATAAAAAATCACCTATACTTTTCTTGATTTTTTTTTCAAATGAAAAGTTTTAAAATCAGATATATTTCTCCTCATTTTACTCTCCTTTAAAAAGAAAAAACAACAATATCAGTTATATTTCTACTTATCTTTCTTCTTTTTCAAAAGAAAAATAATTAAATCTGCTACATTTCTCCGCATTTTCTCACTTTCAAATGAAAAATAACAAAATCGTGTGTATTTCATCTGATTTTCTTCTTTTTCAAATTAAAAATAATAAAATTAGCTATATTTCTCCTTATTTTCTCCATTTTCAAATAAAAAATAAGATCAGCTATATTTTTCCATGATTTCTTCATTTTCAAATGACAAGTAAGAATATATTATTTTTGTATTTTTCAAATGGAAAATAACAAAATAATTTATATTTCCCCTGTTGTTTTTTTTCTAAAGAAGATTTACAAAATCAGCTATATTTCTCCTTATATAGCCCCCTTCAAATGAAAAATAACAAAACCAGCTATATTTCTTTTTGTTTGCCTCTCTTTCAAATGTAAAATAACAATGTCAGCTATATTTCTCCTTATTTTCTTCTTTTTCAAATGAAAAATAACAATTTCAGCTATATTTCTCCTTATTTTTTATTATTTAATTGAAAAATGAGAAATTCAGCTATAAGTCTCCTTATTTTTCTCTTTCAAATGAAAACAAAATCAGCTATAGTTATACTTATTTTCTGTTTTCTCAAATTAAAATTAACAAAATCAGCTATATTTCTCTTTATTTTCTTCATTTTCTAATAAAACAAACAAATCAGCTACATTTCTCCTTATTTTCTTCTTTTTCAAATGAAATTAAAAAGTATTAATATTTATTTTTAATTAAAAAGTATTATATATTTCTCTTTTTTTTACTCCTTTTTCAGTTGAAAAATAAGAAAGTTGCTATATTTCCCTTCAGTTTCTTCTTATGGAAAAATTTGAAGCAAAATCAGCTATGTTTCTCCTTAGTTTTTTCTTTTTCAGATGAGAAAATAACAAAATCAACTATATTTTTTTCCTAGATTCTTCTCTTTCAAATGAAAAATTACAAAATCATCTATATTCTTCCTTAGTTTCTTCATTTTCCAAATAAATAATAACAAAATCAGCTATATTATACCTTTGTTTCCTCTTTCTGAAATGAAAAATATCAAAATAAGTTATGGTTTTCCTTATTTTCTTTTTTGTCAACTGAACAAAATCAGCTATACTTATCCTTATTTTCTGTTTCAAATGAAAATGAATAAAATCAGCTTTATTTCTCCTTATTTCCTTCTTTTTTTTAAATGAAAAAATAAGAAAATCAACTACATTTCACTTTATTTTATGCTTTATCAAAAATAGTAAAATAAATTATATTTTCTTTTATTTTCTTCTTTTTTAAATGGAAAATAATAAAATCAGCTATCTTTCTCTGTATTTTATTTGTTTTCAAGTGAAAAATAACAAAATCAGCTATATTTCTCCTTAGTTTCCTCTTTTTCAAATGAAAAATAATAAAATCATTTATATTTGTTCATAGTTTCTGATTTTTTAATTGATGTAACCTCTAACCTGAACAATGGCCTGTACAAACCGTCTGCTAAAATTTCATCACAAATAAATCAACATAGAAACAACTCACTTCCTTAGTACCATTAATAACTTGCATAAAGCAATCAAATTTTTGTTTATGTACTAATGATAGTCATAATGAAGTTTTTGACAACCCCAAAATTGAATACATTAATGTATTAGAAAAAAGTAAACTGAATACTGGTTTAAAATACTCTGTTAAAGACAAAGTTAGCAGAAATAAGCAGAAAGTATGTTATCGTATCATTACATAGTTTAACTCACCCTTCAACTGTAATGTTCAAATAAACAATGAAAAGTTCTTCCTAAATTTAATTCAGAAACATTTCTACCATTCACCAATACTAAAAAGGTTTGCAAAAAAATAATATAAATGTTATAGTTGCATTAAGAACACAGATAAATATTTTTACAACATGATATCAAATAAATACTTGGCTCACCTGAATAATAACATTTACCCTACCACTAATAATAGTGACCCTTCTGGCCATTGTATGCCCGAAAGCATTATTTATAGAGCTTGCATTTATTTGGATGACGAAGTTAAATTTTATTTGGATCTGTAACAAATAAGTGGAAATATTGTTTCAATACAGCAAAATCAGCACTTTATCTATATATTATTAAAGTAATTAGCAGTTAGTATTAGTAATTAAAAAACAAAAACCCAATTATCACCTGGAATATTATCACTAAAACTAAAAGGAAATAGATGAAACTGTTGTCTACCTGAAAATCTTTCCATCTTAAATCATATAAATAACCTGATCTACTTAACAAAAAGGTGAACCACAGGCTGCCACAGAAAAAAATACTTATCTAAATACTTATACAGAGATTAATACTGATTCCCATACTTTTTCTCACTGTCTTGCTTTATCTCTTTCTTTCTTTTCCCCACAAATATTATTTATTATTTATTATTGTTGTGGGACATTAACCACTTAACTATGGACTCTTCCTACCAGTATCTTAACTGAGAGTTAATCACTCTTGTGGCTTCAGTTCAGCTCAGCACAGTCTGTCTGTCTGTCAGTCACTAGTAAGACAAACTTATATTTACTCTTTCCTCTTGTATCTATTTTTGACTTAATACATGTGTTAACCATACCACCGGGTTTCAAGTTATCATTTTGTAGTCTCATCACCAGTCCACATCAACTGGCGACGAGGAAAACATCAAGGAAATACGAGTTCATAAAAGAATACCCCCCTCCCTCAACAACTGGCGAACGGGAACTTAGAAAAACTAAAAACCAGTTTTCAAATCTACAGCAACGAACGAAGATTCAGCGACATATAACCCCATCTCACATTAAATCTGTCGACAAACTTCAAAGTACAAAAAAATACCACATCTAAACCAACCTGCAACTGTTTCTAAAAAGAGAAAAATAAAAAATAAAACAACTTCGAACGAATTCAAGTCAAAACGCCACATCAGGAAATAATCTACAAGTTACTTCTAAAATTTTGGCGACGTAAAAAATAAGTGTGGGAAACTTCAATAATTAAGTGTCGCATGAAAAATCTTCTACATGCTCGGAACAACGGTATTACAGAAAAAAACTGGAAGTAAATGTTTTTGTACGACCTCTCTTCTTTTGCGTACATCTTACAAAAACTGTAACTACAGTTAGTTTTTCTTCTTCTCTGTTTTTCACGTAAAAATTGGTCGTTTTAGTCTCAAATAAAAAAATGGAAGATTTCCAGAAAGTAAAAATCCAGTTGATGAAAGCTCAGTTAGATTATCTGCAAAAAAAGTGACGAACGGCAGCAGAAAACCGAAGAGCGGATACTTCTACACCACCACCAACAGCAACAACTGTTTATGGAACTTCATAAACAGTAGAAAGATTTCCAAGAGTTACTATACAAGTCATTAAATGGCAAACAAACATCTGAGAACAATACAGCATTTTCCCAGGGCACTATCTGGAGTACTATGGAAACTTTCGAATATGTACTCGAAGATGAAAAAAACTTTCGAGGCTTTCTACAGAGGCGGTACGAAGATTTATTCAACGTTGATTGAAAGAATGGTCAAACTCAAAGAAAGTTCGGCTATTACTAAGAAAATTGGGTACCGCAGAGCACAGTAGGTTCGTTGACTTCATCCTCCCCAAAAGGACAACGGACTTAGATTTCTCAGAAGTCGGAACTATTTGGGCTTAATACGTCACTCTTCCTTAAGAGAGGGAAGTGCCTAAATCTATTTAAGGAGGATCAGCAGACTATCTGACATTTGCGGCTACAGTAAATAAACACTGTAATGACTTAAAACTAGCAGATTGATCTGCTGACGACTTCAACTGACTGATTTTTGCCCAGGGTTTAGTCTCAGCTGGAGACGCTGATATTAGACGCCGAGTGCTGACAAAATTACAGAATGAGCCTTGTCTAACCCTCCAAAAATTGGCAGAGGACTGCCAGAGCGTCGTATCCGTAAAATGTGACTCTAGAAATATCGAGGAGTCGGGAGTCGCTCGTATCAAAAAAATTAAGAGCAGACCAAAACAGAAAGGAAAAAGAGAAAGGTAAATCTAACGATTAAAATATCGTGACAAGCATATTACGAATAGACAAGAAAATTCACCACTAGGTCCATGTTATATTTGCTGAAACCTACACTGGATGAGGTTTTGCCCGTCCAAAAAGAAGAAAACCTGTCAAAATTGTGGTAAAACTGGCCATGTAACATCATGCTGCTGGTATGTTAAAAAATTTAGAAGACCAAAAGATAAAATTAGGCAGACGCAGTAAAGCGATACAGAAGATGGAAATTTGCGTAAATACGTAATTGTGCACATATTCAACAAAACGATAAAATTCCAGCTCGACTCTGGGTCTGACTTTACGATTATTAATTTGCCTACCTGGAGGCGACTGAAACAGACAACTTTATTAAGACCAAAGAAAACAGCACGTTCTGTAACAGGCGACAAAGTTAATATTTTAGGTGAAGTATTTTTTGCTGTAACATTAAATGGAATAAGGAAAAAACTAAAAGCTTATGTTATGAAAATTACAGAAAACTTATTTGGAACAGATTGGATTGAGAAGTTCAATCTGTGGGACTGTCCGATAAATATGTTTTATCGTAAAATAGAAAGTACAACCTCCAACACCGCACTAAAAGACCACCACTATCCTCTCCCTAGCCCCGAAGAGATATTTAATAAATTAAACGGTGGCAAAATTTTTCCTAAAATTGACTTGTCGGATGCATATTTACAAATCCAGGTTGAGGAAATCAGTTTCAAACTTCTTTGTATAAATACACATAGAGGTTTGTATAAATTTAATAGACTGGCTTTTGGAGTCAAGGTCGCGCATGATATCTTTCGGCAACCTTGATTTCGCAACTGTCTATCTTTATGATATCCTAATTACTAGTAAACCGGTGAAAGACCATCGGGAGCACGTACTAAGCGTATTTGAGAAAATTCAAGAATATGGTTTCAAAGTCAAGGAGATTTTTATTTGACGCAAATAAAATATTTGAGGCATATCATTAACAAAAACGGTCGACGACCGGATCCAGACAGGGCTACGGTGATCAAGGACATGCCGGCCCCGGATAACGTGCAAGCACTACAAAGCTTTCTAGGCTTAGCAAATTTTTACCAGGTGTTCATTAAAAAACATGCACAACTTGCGAGCTCCCTTAAACGAACTACTAAAGAAAGACAAAATCTGGGAATGGACACCGGAATGCCAATCTGCATTTGAAAAAATAAAGAACACACTCACTTCAGACCGTTCTCTCACTCACTATGACCCAAAGTTGGGCATCATAGTAGCAAGCGATGCCAGCTCTTTTACACAAACTTCCGGATGGAACGAGGTAACCCATCGCGCATGCGTCTCGAACTTTGCTGTCTACGGAAAAGCAAGTTTTGCAGATCGAAAAGAAGGCGTTAAGCATAATCTTCGCCGTTACCAAGTTTCCCAGATATTTATCTTTTACGTTACAGACTGACCCCAAGCCACTGCTGATTATATACGAATCTAAGAAGGGATTACCGGTGTACACACCGAACAGACTTATACGGTGGGGTACAATACTACTGAACTATAATTTTAAGATTGAGTACCTGTCCTCCAAGAACATCTGCCACGTTGTCGGTTTGTCTAGACGCGTTCCAAAAAACAAATAAATATTCGAAGACTCGATAATCGCGACCTTCAGAACGAACTGCGAGATAAAGAACATGATTGCGAACACCGTGAGAAAGTTTTCAGAAACACTATCATACATCAAAAGAGAGGGTCTAAAATACGAGTTTATCCGTACTACCAAGAACAAAATTTACATTAAAGACTCAAGTGTGCCTGAGGCTATTTTTTTTGCTATGTGACGATGTATTGTTGTATAATGAAAGAGTGGTGATACCTAAAATTTTGCAAAAGAAAATCCTGCGTGACTTTTATATGGGACATCCCGGAAAAAACCGTACAAAAAGACTCATGCGTTGTTACGTCTACTGGCCAAACAAGGACAGAGATATAGCTGACATGATTGAGGCATGCAAAGGATAGCAGCTAAAGCTCCATCAGTTATGTGCAAACCATGACCGAAGACTGACCATCCGTGGCAGAGGATTCACGTCGATTTTGTGGGTCCATTGGAAGACCATTATTACCTCATAGTCGTCGACAGCCACACTAAATGGCCGGAAAGTCTTAAATGCAAAAGACCTACCACGGGGTGCTTTCCTTCATGAACTGTTGGCACGTTTTGGCGTAGTGGGTTGCGTGGTGACGAATAAAGGAACGCAGTTCACATCTGGTGAATTTAAACAGTTCTTTGAAACGTTATAGGTGAAACACATTACGACCCCGCCATATAACCCTAGGTCCAACGGACAGGTGGAGCGATTCGTTGACACCTTAAAACGAGCACACCAACTGATAAGGCGCTGCAACAGTTTCTGCAGGTGTATAGAATTACACCGAACCCCAATACACCAACAGGACTTTCACCTGCAGAAACGATGTTCGCAAGAAGCATAAGATCAATATTTGATGAGCTCATTCCAAAGCAGGCAAAATTAAAAAAAAACGGTTACCCTCCCCATAAAACGTTACTCTTGCAGTGAGAAAGTATTATTTAAAGTCTATAAGAACAACATGACGTTTTGGGAAGAAGGCACAGTAAAGCAAAGAGTGGGAGATCTCGTATATATATTCAAGGCCCCAAGAATACACACAAACATCATCAGAACCAATTGAGGAAATGTCGGGCAACTGACATTAATGAATCACCTCCTACCAATGAAGAGCCGATAAACACCATCTTCGAGAGTTTTGATCTCGAGGCACCCCAAGCTTCACTCGAAATAAGGCGATCTGAAAGGAAAAGAAACTTTGCGGATCCTTTGATCGTCGATCGAAAACAGAAGAAATATTAAACAGCTTTTCAGGAAAAAGCTCTTGAAGTGGGGTGTGTGGGGCGTTACCCACTTAACTATGGACTCTTCCTACCAGTATATTAACTGAGCGTTAACTCAGCACATTCTGTCTGTCTGTCAGTCACTCGTAAGCCAAGCTTATATTTACTCTTTCCTCTTGTATCTATTTTTGACTTAATATATGTGTTAATCACACCACCGTGTTTCGAGTTATCATTTTGTGGTCCCATTACCGGTCCACATCAATTATTAATAATAATTTTGAATTACAATCACTTCCATTTCATCTCCCTGAATTTTTATAATTTTTAATGTAACTTTTATCTATTCTTACTATGCTCATGATAAATTAAAAAAATATTACCCTAACATTATAAGATTTAACTTCCACAAACATTGCGTGAAATGAAATTCAAATCTTTTAAACAGTAGGTTTGAAATAGGCACCTGATGATTGCGTAAAGCATGAAACTCCGAGTCGTGATACTAATGTAGAATAATATGTATATTTATTAGTATATAATTAATAACTATGCTTATGCTACATTGAGCACTGCTTTATTAAAACCTGAATAATATTTTTATATATGTGTATATTCCCATATGTATATTTATTTATTCACACACACACACACACACACACACACACACACACACACACACACACACACACACATATATATAGTATCGAGGCAGCAAATAATTTTCTAAACATATACTGTTAAATATAAGAGACAATGAATGTCTATTATGTTTAATTATGAGCCGTTCTAAACGTCGTATTTTGGCTTTAATTTCAGTTGAAAATAAAGACAAAAATTCTCCAGCATTTGGATAATTTTTTATTAATTTCGTTCTAAGCTTTCGGCTCACTTGCGCTATCTTCAGAGAGGTTATTAAGACGGTAACAAAATAACATCCACCATCACGGACGATTTTATTTTGTGTTGACATAAAACTCCGCTAGGCAATGGCAATAGTGAGCAAAAATAACAAACGCAGAATACATGGTTCTGTTGTCATTTCACGCTATCACGCGGTGTGACATCACAGAACCGCATTGCAAATTTGCGAATTGCGTTTGTTTTATATATATAATGAGTGCGTATATATATTACCTCATATATATAAAATCCTAAGTTGTTTTGATATATAATCACTTAAATATGTATGATTATAAAATATTTATATGGGTGCGTAAGATCACATTTATGTTGAAATGTGTATGCGTTTGTGTGAAATGATTTAGCATGTCTGGACAGATTTCAGTTTAATATTCACTCGTTTCGTATATTTACTGTCCAAATATCATGTCTTGCGCACAAGAAATTTGGGTGGGAAAGTACGTGGCGACGAAGATCTGGAAAAAGAAACTATATTTAGCGACGCAACCTTACAAAAAAATATTCGGATCGATAAGTTCTTGAATATTTTCACTGTAGATATGAGTTCAATCTATGCAAGATGGGATTCAGTGAGAAAATGGAAAAGTGGAGAATAAGCGCGCGCGCGCGCGCCACACACACACACACACACACACACACACACACACACACACATACATATATATATAATTATTTAGTTTTTGATTATAATTAAATTAGACCAGTACACAGTTGTATTAAAGAATGTTCAATACAATTATATTGTATTGAACATTTTTTGAACTTTTGAATATTCTTCATTTTAAAAGAAGAACTATTTTAAAAATTATATATATATATATATATATATATATATATATATAGTAGCGAGCATAAAGATCAGAAAAGGTCTAAATGTGAAATAACTTTTTATTTTAAAGCTTCATAGAACATTTTATCAAGGAAAAATAAGAATATAAAGGTAAATTATATAATTCCAAAATATTAAGCCCAATCAACATATTTTGATAAAGTTATAAGAATAATTATATAACATTCGAAAAAATAGATGATTAAAAACATCAGAACGATTAACAAAATCCTACTATTATAATGGATACACCATATCTAAATGAAAATAGCGTTCATAATTCATTAGTACTTTACTTTCAATAACAGCTTGACATCTTTTACTTCTTCTTCTTCTTCTATGTGCCCTGTCCCTTCAGGACGTAGGCGATCATGGATCTCCACGTCTCCCTATCCCTTGTGGCTCTTAGTATGTTTGCTCCTGTTGCTCCTGGCAATCCCCGTTCCGTCATCCACCTGATCAGACTCTGCAGATATGTTATCCGCTGCCTTCCTCTGTCTCTCCTTCCTTCTATCTGACCAGTCAGTATCAGGTTCTCCAGGCTCTCCTTCCTCATTGCATGTCCCAGGAACTTCAGTTGTCTCTTCCTGATGCTCAGCATCAATTTCCTTTTTGTTGCCATTCTTTCTAACACTTCGTCGTTGCTTGTATGCTCAGTCCACGATATCCGTAGCATCCTTCTGTAGAACCACATTTCGGCCGCTTCCAGTTTTTTCCTCATTTTCGATGATATTGTCCAGCATTCACAGCCGTACTGAAGAACTGACATCACGTAGCAGTCTAGCACTCTTTTCTTCGTTTCTATTGAGATCTTCCTGTGTGTTAGTATTTTGCTCATCTTCTGGAACGCGTCCTTTGCCATGCCAATTCGCCTTCGGATCTCCGTGTCGCACTTTCCATCTCCTGTTAGAACACTTCCTAGGTACTTAAATTCTTGGACTTGTTTGATTCTGTTATCCCCCACCTGTATTTGGCATTTTGGGTTGTATCTTTTGCTGATGACCATGCACTCAGTTTTCTTAAAGTTTATTTGTAGTCCCTTCTTGTCACTCTCCACTGCTACTTTCTGTATGAGATCTTGCAGTTTCCTTTCCGTGTCCGCAATCAGTACTGTATCGTCCGCGTATCTTATGTTGTTCAGGTTGTGGCCTCCAATAATAAATCCTGGTGTGTCATCTAGGGTCCTCAAAATATTCTCGCTGTATAGGTTGAACAAATCCGGTGAAAAGACACATCCTTGTCTTACGCCTTTTTCTATCTTTGTGTATCTACTGAGGTCGTTACCTGTCCGTATGCAGGCCGTTTGCTGCCAGTAGAGATTCTTGATTATTCTTATATCTTTGCCGAAAATGTCGAGGTTGCCTATCATTTCCATCAATTCTTTGTGTCGTATTTTGTCGAATGCTTTCGCGTAATCAATGAAGCATAGGTACAAGTCTTTCTTCATTTGTAATGCCCTTTCAGAGAGCATCCTAATCATGAATATGGCGTTCCTTGTTCCAGTGTCTTTGACGAACCCGCACTGTTCCTGCCCTATCTCTGGCCTGATTCTGCTTCTCGCTCTATTCATCAGGATTCTGACAATCTGCAAATTAATCCATAGTTCTTCGACGTTTGTTGGATTCTTTTCCTTAGGGCTTTCATTTAGTAACTTCCAAACATTCTCTATAGGATTCATGTCTGAGCTTTGAGCAGGCCACTCCATAACAGTAACATCAACCTCAGAAAGAAATATTCTTAGAGACTTCGCTGTGTGACATGGTGAATTATCTTGCATAAATACAGCTGGTGGAGTAATTGCAGTTCTCAAATTAGGTACAATATGTTTCTTCGATGTCTCTTTGTATACAGTTGCGTTAATTTTACCGTGTTGCCTAACAAGAGGTCCCGTAACATCAATGAAATCATGTCAAACACTATTACACTTCCGCCTCTAAATTTAACACTTTTAGTGCACTGAGGCAAATATCGTGCCTATTTTGGAATTATATAATTTACCTTTATATCCTTTTTTCCTTAATAAAATGTTCTATGAAGCATTAAAATAAAAAGTTAATTCATATTTAGACTTTTTCTTAACATCATTTTGATCTTTATGCTCGCTACTATATATATATATATATTAAAAATAAATTAAGATAAGTAGTTTAAAACTTATGCCTTGACTTAAAATTTCGGAATAATTTCTGCGAAAGTTGAAATCGGGACGATAAGTTTTGACCTTTTTGAAGTTATTATTAATGTTTAATTTTTTAAGATATTAAATAATTTTCTCACGAAGACAAACTGGCTTAAAAACGTTAACTTTCAGGAATACACTGATCGACTGATTTTTTTCGCAAACGTCAATATAACTCTATCTATCTATCTATCTATCTATCTATCTGATAAAAATAAATTCATTATTTCTTTATATATATATATATATATATATATATATATGTGTGTGTGTGTGTGTGTGTGTGTGTGTGTGTGTGTGTGTGTGTGTGTGTGTCCAGTCCGTAAATGGCAAGGATAAAATAAAATATTAAGTGTTATATCTATATAGAGAGCTCAGTGGATGTTATCCAGAGCAATATAATATTTATCAAGGAAAACTCAACACGTCATTTAAATTGGTTATAAATTATAATTCATTTTAATGAGCTAAATTAGCTCATTTCTTCAGACCACACAATATTCGTTCCATTTGGTACAAAAAATTTTACTGGAATAAGCATTTCTTTTAACTGAAGAGAAAAGAAAGTTAAAAAAAATAAGGACAGAGATATTGGCGTCATCTCAATTGGAGGTATTCAGACTTACTTTTCTCTCCAGTTAAAAGAAATGCTTATACCGGTAAAAATATAAATATTTTATTTTATCCTATTTAAAACCTTATAACCAATTTAAGTGACGTGTTGATTTTTCCTTTATATATATATATATATATATATATATATATATATAAGTTTCATGAAAAACAACCAACAAGGTACTGTTGTTGTTTTCATTTCATTTTTCTTGTGTTCTTTTAACCTCTCAACCACCTCCCGTGATAGGGATCGGGGCCTGTAACCAACCCCGTGAACGAGGAATTCCCGGTAGGCGCGGGTCAACAGCCCGCGTCGATCACGTCCCTGCCCTTTGTACACACCGCCCGTCGCTACGACCGATCGAACGGTCCGGTGAGGTCCTCGGATCTGGCCGACGACGCCGCCGGGCAGCGTGCACGCGGCCGCAGCGGCGAAAGCCGTTTCCCGCGCGTGCCGTCCTCGCCTCGGCGTTCGATGCCTGGAGAAGACGACCGAACCCGATCGTTTAGAGGAAGTAAAAGTCGTAACAAGGTTTCCGTAGGTGAACCTGCGGAAGGATCATTGCTGCCGTCGAGACGTAGAGTTAATCACGTTTCGCCACAAAAACACTTCTCTTTGGCGTATTACCGTCGGGACGCTTTCATTCTTCTTCAGTCCAACCACCAAGCTCGAAAGAAGGTGGAAGAGGGGCTGGAAGAGAATCTCGGCGGTCGCGAGATAGGATTAGCGAGCTGGAGGGGTGACGCCGCTCGAGTCGGGTGGGTAGACGAAACGTTTGGTCGACGAATTGCTCGCTCGATCTGGTGCGATTCGGAAACTGGGGAAAAAAAGAGTTTAAAGCCGCTGCCACCGAAAACTTCGTCTTTTTTTGCCTGCCGCGCTCTCCGAGATGTCTCGTATCGGTGCCGGAGACGCCCGGCAAAGCAAGTCGACACGACCACCACTCCGACGACGACGCCGCCGCTTTGAGTTTAACCCCTCCGCGCGTGAGGATCGGGCGCCGTCGCACGTCCGACTCCGGCGTAAGTTCTGCCTTACTTTCTACGTCTCCTTTCTCGTTATCTACTCGCTGATGCTGCTCACGGATGCTCGACACCGATCAGGTAAGCGCGCGATTCGACGCCGCCGCCAGACATCGCTACAGCCACCTCCGACGCCGCCGCCGCCAAAAGCTATCGCACACGTCGTTGCCGCCGCCGACTTCGCGGCCAGTAGCTCGCGCAAGCTGTAGGGGACCGCCTCCTAGTCGCCGCCGCCGAAGAGTTCGCTGCTCCCGCCGCTCATTGTGGTAGGTGACGGCGGAGCATGCGCTGCGGTCGACGAACGTCCTGGTCGCGAGCAGTAAGCCTGCCTGGTGGTATTCGTCATTTGCAGCACTACTAAAATTTTTATATATGTGTATATTCCCATATGTATATTTATTTATTCACACACACACACACACACACACACACACACACACACACACACACACACACACACATAAATATATATATAGTATTGAGGCAGCAAATAATTTTCTAAACATATACTGTTAAATATAAGGTGTACACCTTTTTTTGTTTCCCAAAACCAGACAAACAGACCAAACCAAAATTCTAAAAACCCTGGACGGGGGATCACTCGGCTCGTCCGTCGATGAAGAGCGAGGTCGAAAAAATAACCTTGGGCGTCACGACGCTCTGCTTCGCACGCTCGCCTAGTTCTGTCGACTTTGTCCATCTACAAAAACGTAACTAAAGCCGCCGCCCTCGACTCGGACGAGACGACCCGCTGAACTTAAGCATATCGCTAAGCGGAGGAAAAGAAACCAACCGGGATTCCCTTAGTAACGGCGAGTGAACCGGGAGAAGCCCAACGCCGAATCCCGTCGCAAGTAAACGGCTTCGGGACGTGTGGCGCATGGGTCGAAGGCAGCCGTTCGTTTTCGTCTCGCGTAGTTCGGAGTTCCCTCGATCGGGGCCGCCCGCGGCGGGTACCATGCCCATTCGGTGCGGACGGCGAGCGACGGCCTTTGATCCGAGAGTTGGGTCGCTTGGGAACGCAGCCCAAATCGGGTGGTAAGCTCCATCCAAGGCTAAATACCGGGATGAGTCCGATAGTCGACAAGTACCGTGAGGGAAAGTTGAAAAGAACTTTGGAGAGATAGTGCAAGAGAACGTGAAACCGCCCAGGGGTAAACGGGTGGGACCGCTCACCGCGATCGCGGGGGGACTCAGTCCGGTGCTGCCGAACGTCCCAAACTCGATTTGATCACTTGTCTTCGGGCAGCGGGGCCCACTACAGGCCGGCGCGGACGTCGTTCCGGAGTGCGTTACCGGCGTGGCTCGGGGAGGGGGAATTTTTGTCCCTCTTTTCTTCTGGTCTCGTCGCACCCTCCGTCGTCGCTGCCGTCGTCGCTCTTCTCTCCCTTCCTCGCGATCACCCGCAACTCTCTTCACTCGGCATCTAAATGGCGCGGGCGCTTCGGCGCGACGCTCTCATCCGCACGGCCGGCACCGGACGCACTTTCCCTCCGGTCCGTCGTCGCGACCCGTTCCTGGCGTGCAGGTCGACGCGCGGTGTCCGTAGGCGAAAGACGCTCTCTAAACTCTCCGTCGTTCGACGTCGGGGATGGCATCTCCTGTCGGGCCCGCGAACGTAGTGCCCCCTTCTGCCGGGGACGGAGGAAACGAAAATGCGATCCGTTATACGTGGCGAGGCGGCTTCTTCCCGTCGGGGCCGTCTGCGTGGGGGCCCGTTTTCTCGAGTCCCTCTCGGCGCCCCACTGTCTCGGGCGTTCGCAGAAAGTCTTGTTGCCTGCGGGAGTCCTTCGGAAGCCGGCGCAGCCGCGTTGGGCCCCGTACCGGCGCGCGACGTCGTCTCGTCGCGTCGTCTTCTCCGCGTCGAGGACGAAAGTCCCCCGGCGCGCGGGAGGGCACTGCCGGCGCGGTAGCTCGGCGTGCTGTCTGTGCCGCCCGTCACCTCGGGTTCGCGACGTGCATCGGCAACCCACCCGACCCGTCTTGAAACACGGACCGAGGAATCCTGGCCGTTCGCGAGTCGTAGGAGCCCCTTATCACGAACCCCGAAGGCGCAGCGAAAGCGAGAGAGCGCGTGGGAGGGCACCGGTTCGGAGAGGTGTCGCGGCGAAAGCGGTTTTTTTACCGGGCGGCGAAGAGAAATCTCTGTCGCTTTGGTGCCGCCTAGACGTGCCCGATCCCGCCGGCGCTTGGCGTCTTCGTCCCGTCGTCTTACCTCCTTTTTTTTTTTTCTTCCGTCCGTCCCGATTCAGTCTGCGATTTTCCCGTCGCCGGGAGATGACGGGCCTCGGGCGCCTTTGTGGCGGAGAAAAGAAATGTCTAACGGTAGTGGGGTGCCGTCGACGGCGGGGTGCAGCCTCAAACTTTCCTCCCACCGCCCACCGGTGAGATCCCGCGGCTTGAACTAGTCACGATTTAGGTCGTCGAGTTTAGGCGCTGCGCGCGGGCTCATCACCCCTGGGTCGGTAACCCTTTTCTTCGAGTACGACTCGGCCGACTCTGGCGTAGCGAACGGCCAGGGACCCGAAAGATGGCGATCCACGCCCGGTCGGGATGAAGCCAGAGGAAACTCTGGTGGAAGTCCGAAGCGCCTCTGACGTGCAAATCGATCGTCGGAACCGGGTGTAGGGGCGAAAGACCAATCGAGCCGTCTAGTAGCTGGTTCCCTCCGAAGTTTCCCTCAGGATAGCTGGCGTTCGATCGTCGCAATTCTATCCGGTAAAGCGAACGATTGGAGGCCCCGGGGCCGTTCACGGCCTCGACCTACTCTCGAACTCGGAACGGGTGGAACGGGTCGACTCTCTCGAATACGGAGCCGTCCCTCGCCCACTTCCTCCCCTCCACGCGGGGAGGAGGAGGAGGGAAACGAATGCGAGTGCCAAGTGGGCCACTTTTGGTAAGCAGAACTGGCGCTGTGGGATGAACCAAACGTCCGGCTAAGGTGCCTAACGCGACGCCCATGAGATCCCCGAAAGGGTGTCGGTCGATATAGACAGCAGGACGGTGGCCACGGAAGTCGGAATACGCTAAGGAGTGTGTAACAACTCACCTGCCGAATCGACCGGCCCCGAAAATGGATGGCGCTGGAGCGACGGACCGATGCCGGACTGTCGCGGCGAGGAGCGCGCGCGCTACTGCAATATATACTGCGCGCGCCTAACTGATGCCGCGACGAGTAGGAAGAGCGCCGCGGTGAGCACGGAAGCCTAGGGCGCGAGCCCGGGTGGAGCCGACCGCGGGTGCAGATCTCGGTGGTAGTAGCAAATATTCGAACGAGACCTTCGAAGATCGAAGTGGAGAAGGGTACCGTGCCAACGGCGGTCGAGCACGAGTCAGTCGGTCCTAAGATGCGGGCGAAAGTGTTCCCGAAAGGCGCCGGATCCGTAAGTCTCGCTTCTTCACGGGCATGCAGCAGCGACGACGATCTTGGTGTTGGGCGTGGCGCCTCCTAGTTAGTGGTAGTGGTCGTCGTGTGGTTCCGGTCCTGTCCTTCTTACCGGTCCCCGGCAAGTCCTGCCTGCCTGCCTGCCTGCCTGCCTTATGTGCCAGGCTTGCCTTCTCCACTAACCTACGCCGCTTTTTCTCGCCCACTTCCATCCTGCTGCTGCCGCCGCAGTGTATTGTCTCGTGAAAAACTCGCCTTTGACGACGAGCGGCCGGCCTTCCATGAAAAGGGAATCGGGTTAATATTCCCGAACCCGGACTCGGAGAGTGTCCGGGGGTGGCGGCGCCGCTGGCAGCGATGTCGGCGGCGTGTCGTCGCTTCTCGGGCGAAACCGCGGTGACGCAAGCGAGCCCGGAGACGTCGCCGAGAGCCCCGGGAAGAGTTCTCTCTTCTTCGTAAAGGACCGTGTCCGTGGAATCGGCTCGTCCGGAGATACGGAAAAGGTACCTGTAGAGTGCCGCGGCTCGGGCGGCGTCCGGTGCGCTTTCGGCGGCCCTGGAAAATCCGGGTCCGATTTTCGCAGCTCTCGAGCCGGTCCGTACCCACCATCCGCAGCAGGTCTCCAAGGTGTACAGCCTCTCGTCGATGGCATCAATGTAGGTAAGGGAAGTCGGCAAAATGGATCCGTACCTTCGGAAGAAGGATTGGCTCCGAGGACCGGGTCGGTCGGGCCGTGTCCGCGCGAAGCGAGGAACCGGTACGGGGCTGTAGCGTTCGCTCCGTTCGCGCTTTGCGGCGCGGGTTCAAAGCGTCGTAGCGGTCCGTCGGCGGCGGCGTTGCGGTCGTGCGCGCGTCCGGGTTGGAGCAGGTGGTGATCGGGGTAAGTAAGAGCTGGGGTGTCGGGTGGTTTCAGCGGCGTAAAGGAGGCAGCTGTCGGTCTCTGGGGTGACTCGCCGGAAGCAGGCGCTGGAGGATGGGTTAAGGGGGCTTATCAGAAGTCGCCGTCCCTCCTTTCACGTCGCCGGGGACGATCCTCGAGTCGGCCCGGTCTCCCGTCGTCGTTTCCAGCTGCTCGCGTCTCTCTCTCTCTCCGTCGCCGCCCTCTATTCCCGTTCCGCCTCGTGCGTCGTTCGCTACGGGTCTTCCGCTCGCGGTGCCACCCCGTCGCTATCGGCGCGTCGGCCGGCGAGCAAAACGGCTCCTCGCCCGGGTCTTCGTGGAGCGCCACGGCTTCCAGCCCCTCTTCGGGTCAGCGGTGGCGGTGGCCGCGCTCGCTGGGGGCTTCGCGCTCTCTCGTGCGTGGGTTAACCCGTCTCGCGCCCGTTGCTCAGCGTCTCTCTCGGCGTGGGGGCGTTCGTCCGGCAGCGAACGGTCGACTCGGAACTGGTACGGACCGGGAGAATCCGACTGTCTAATTAAAACAAAGCATCGTGTGGCCGGTCGACCCGTACAGACACGATGTGATTTCTGCCCAGTGCTCTGAATGTCAAAGTGAAGAAATTCAACCAAGCGCGGGTCCACCTCCCCGCGGTTCCCGCCGAGGCGTCCCCAGTGTCCTGGTTGTCCTCCCTAGACTATAAATAGGGGGTGCCGTGCTCCCAAAATGCGCCGATCGTTGTGGGGTTGCCTCCCCCCTACGATTGTACTACACTGGTTCAAACTCTATAAAAAAAGGCCTCGACATCCCCCGTGTATCACGGGTGCCAGAAGTCTCGAATCGGAACGTCCCTCGATTCACGGCCGTGCTGATCGTCAGGCTCAGCCCGCCAGGTATGCTCTCGCGCTTTCGAGCGACCTGCCGCCCTATCAACCCATTTACTTAAGGTGCATCCGGAGACATGGAATGCCGTTAAAAAACGAGATGCAGCCTACCGCTCCCGCACTCGCAAGTATGCGGTCCGAGGAGGAACACCGGCAGATGGCCGAATTGGAGATTCAGGCAAGCAAAACGGGAGAACATGTCAACATATACATCGCTCGATTTATGTCTCGTAAAGTCGATGCGATCGGATGTAGGAGAAGAAGAAGCGACTACAAAACCATCCTGAAGTCGCTGAAGGATGCGGCCCCACCCGACCGGTCTGGCGACCGAGACTCTGTGGTGCCAGAGACTGCCATAGGTAGTACCCTTATAGGATCGGACACAACAGCTTCCACTGCCAGCTGCAAGTGGAACAGCAGGGAAATAAGGGTGCTGGGAAATAAGGGTGCAGGGAAATAAGGGTGCTGCTTGGGGCGTCAATGGACACCGCGGAGGCGTCTGAAACATCACCCCGCTGAAAGACCTGAGATGTGTGGCTCCGGCACCAGTGGAGACGGTGGATGACACGACCGCAGACGACCAACGTCCGAACATTGACGAATGTAATTCTACCCGCGCTATCTCCGAGTATGCCATCAGTTTGCTCCCTAAGATCACTAATCCCGAGATTAGGGCAGCGGCTGAGAGTGCGATCGTTGAGAAGCATAACTTCAACAAACTGTACGACAAAATATTTCCGAGGTTAAGATCCTTTAAAAAACGAGTGGTCCCGGCGGTGAAGGAGGGATTGAAGAGGAGGCGTGCTCAGCGTGCGCAAGTCTACAATTTCCTAAAAACGCCTCCACAAACGCAGTTCGAAATCGGTCGCTGAGAGGGTCCTCGACAGCGACCTCTCCTATGAGGGACTCGTTGCCGAGAGAGCTTTCTCCGATGATGACTTTCTGCGGGCGTGGCAGCCGATCTTTGAACGGGAATGCGTAGTACAACCGGATATAACCACTAGCGAGGATACGCGCGCGAAATTGTAGCTCCAATCACTGTCGAAGACATACGATCGACATTAACACCGATGAAGGACTCATCTCCTGGCCCTGACGGCATCCGCCTTGCCCTCCTGCGGGGGATCCCTGCCGAGGTGCTTGCTGTCCTATTCAATGCTCTGCTCCTGTGGGGTCCGCCACATTTTTGGGGAAAAACTGGTTTCCTATTCGCCTCCCGGGTCACCTTCATTAAAAAGGTGGAGGTGCCCGGCGACCCCCTTGAATTCCGCCCAATAGCGATTGTGAATTTCTTTGTGCGACTGTTCCATCGAATCTTGGCTCAGCGGCTTGAAGCTTCCCTTCCAAATCATCCAGACCAAGTCGGGTTTAAACGTCTGGACGGGATAGCCAATAATGTCCTAAAACTGCATGCAGCACTCACGCTGGCCCGATCAAAGCGTGAGGACCTTGTTGTAGCATCAGTAGACATCCGCAAAGCTTTTGATTCCGTCTCGCACGAAGCGATTCTCGATACGCTTGAGCGGAGCTACCTTCGAGCCTACTTTGTGAGCAGTAGGTTATTGATTGGGACGCATATGATACATCCCAGGCATAGGGGAGTAAAGCAGGGGGATCCGCTGTCCCCTCTGCTATTCAATATTGTCCTCGATACTGTCCTTGAGGATCAGGAGTTCTCAGTATCTATCGGCGGTTTAGAACTGAATCAGATGGCTTACGCCGACGATCTGATTCTTTTCGCGCGAACCGCCGAGCAGATGCAAATTCGATTGGACCGGCTCTCAACTGGCCTTTGCCGGTTGGGTTTGGATTTGAGCGCCCCCAAATGTAACGTTTTGCATATCCGGGGGAACAAGAAGGGGAAATTCAGTTTCGTTGACACAGATCTGTCACTGATGGTGAACGGCGTCGCCCTACCGGTCATAACTGCTACCTCCAGATTCCGTTATCTGGGAGTATGGTTCGACCATAAGGGTGTAGTACACGATCCTTTGGGACTACCTCTGCTGTTGCAGAGGCTAAATCGGGCTACTTTGAAGCCACAACAGAAACTGATCATTCTTAAAACATCCTTGATCCCACGTCTCCAGCACCAACTGACATTTGGGCGATTTCGCAAAGCGGAGATAGTTAAATGCGACAAGGCCATCCGTCGCTCAGTTCGTAAGTGGCTTCGGCTACCCGCGGACTGCCCCAATTCCGCAATTCATGCTCCATCAAGGTACGGCGGACTGGGAGTTAACTCGCTAGAGTACCTGATCACCACACTTAAGAGTAGCCGACTCCAACTATTAAAATGGTCCGATGATGAAAGT
The DNA here is from genome assembly GCA_037127315.1 of Ascarosepion bandense. Taxonomy (NCBI): domain Eukaryota; kingdom Metazoa; phylum Mollusca; class Cephalopoda; order Sepiida; family Sepiidae; genus Ascarosepion; species Ascarosepion bandense. The sequence goes on from JBBBDQ010001493.1 coordinate 29,593, forward strand.
GCTGCGATAGCGGCACTGCCAACCGTCGCTAGGCTGATGACCTACCGCTTTTCCAATTCCACCATGTGCTCCCGGGAGTCCTTAGTTGAAGACCTTTATAAAAGGTTGGATACGAGGGGCCTCCAGAGCTACGATCATGTGCCAGCTGTGAACAGTTGGCCCGATCATGCTCCACCTCAGCTCGCGGGCTTCGACTTTTAAGAGGCCATTAGGGTTCGGTTGGGCTGTATGGGCACCCCCACCCGCCTTTCCAGGGGTGGGCGTTCTGTCAATACATCATGTAAATATGGCGGCTCTGCTCTCATGAGCTTGCCGCACATTGCCCAAGCCTGTCCGATCCTGAAGGGTCTCAGAACTAAGAGGCACGACAATGTCGTAAAGCATGTGGAAAGGATTTTGGAGAAGCGTGGCTTTAACGTCATCCATGAGCAAAGGTATCAGACCGAGCGAGGGTTGCGCAAGCCGGATCTAACAATTGTAGGCGACCATACCATCATCTTGTTGGATATCCAAATCAGATTTGATTCCGTTGTAGGCTCACTCTACGCCTGCAACCGGGAGAAAATCGCCAAGTACAATCAGGCCTATGTTTTGGATGCTGTAAAGCAATGGGGCGGCACCAACAAGATCGTCGAAACAGTTGCGCTAACTTACAACTGGCGCGGAGCGGTTGCTCAGCAGTCTTACCAGGACTGCTTAAGACTGAAACTCCTAAGATGGAAACATTTTGGACCGATATCCAGAATGATTCTACGCGACACTGTCCGAATGGTGACAGCATATTGGGCAGCTCCAGGGGGAAGCTAGTGCGGCATGCCACCTGGTTAGTCCCCTACCCCCGTGGGGGTCGAGCCGGTGGTGTGTTGCGGTGGACTAACTCACCTACCTTGTATAGGTTAAAGGGAATTTCACGCTACTACCCACAGATAACACCAAACGTGCCCCGCCTCCCCTAGGTGGCATTTGGGCAACGCCCGGTTGGGTCAACAACCGAGCGGCTAGAGGGGCGCGCCGGCCTGAAAGCGCACTAAGCCGGCGGGTTGGTAGCGGTGAGTTAGCCAAATGCCTCGTCATCTAATTAGTGACGCGCATGAACGGATCAATGAGATTCCCACTGTCTCTACCTACTATCTAGCGAAACCACAGCCAAGGGAACGGGCTTGGAACGATCTGCGGGGAAAGAAGACCCTGTTGAGCTTGACTCTAGTCCGACTCTGTGAGGAGACACGGGAGGTGTAGCATAGGCAGGAGACACGCCTCTGTCGGTGTCGGGATCGCGTCGATCGGGGCCGGGTGGCGGCCGTCCGTTGTGGGGGAGGTCGGCTCGTCGGTGTTGGTCGGAGGGTGGCTCTCGCTGTCGGTAATGGTGGTGGTGGTGGCTGTCGGCGGGCGCGGGTTTTTGCTCGCGTCTTCCGCTGCTGCTGCTGCCGCTGTCGCTGTCGGCGTCGGTCGTCTCGCTTGCCTTTCGCCGGCGGCCTCCATCTCTTCGGTGGCTGGCGCGCTTTGCTGTCCGGTTTTCTGGCCTTCGTCGTGACCGGCTTCGTTCGGTGTCGTCGAACCTGAAATATCGCCACTTCCGTCGTTTCCTCGCTCACCCGGTGAAAAAGGGGACGGGTCGCTCGGCGGCCTTCTTGCTAGCGCCAAGGGCGCGGGCCCCGACCGATTGGGGCCCGCGCTCGACCCTTAGCCGGGGACCGTGCCGGGCGGGGAGTTTGACTGGGGCGGTACGTCTGTCAAACGGTAACGCAGGTGTCCCAAGGCGAGCTCAGCGAGGACGGAAACCTTGCGTAGAGCAAAAGGGCAAAAGATTGCTCGATCTCGATTTCAGTACGAATACGGACCGCGAAAGCGTGGCCCATCGATCCTTTCAGAGCGGAGAGCTCCGTTCCGCCGAGAGGTGTCAAAAAAGTTACCACAGGGATAACTGGCTTGTGGCGGACAAGCGTTCGTAGCGACGTCGCTTTTTGGTCCTTCGATGTTGGCTCTTCCTATCATTGCGAAGCAGAATTGGAGCAACGGTTCGCGTGAGCGGCGGTGCCACGCTGCTTCCGCGCGATAACGGCTGAAAGCCTCTAAGCCGGAAGCGCGACCGGTGCAGTCACGGTATTACGAAAGGCGTCTCTTTCCGTTCCGCTGGAGCCTGCCATAGCTGGCGTCGTCGTTGATAGGGGCGGCTGCTGTTGTTGGGGTGTCCGCGGTGACGGCGCTCGTCGTTGTTGCCGCGTCCCCTTTCGGCTGTTGTCGCTTCGCATGCGGCGGCGTCCGCGGACGGGCCACCCGATTTGACATCTGCGACAGGCGGGATTTTGCCGTCGCCGTCAAATTTCGAACCCCCCGTGGAGCCTGAGACGAGGGATCGCTCGTAGACCACTTGACTTCCGGCTCGGGGTGTCGTACTTAGTAGAGCAGCCACCACACTATTGAGACTAAGCCCTCGACCGACTCGATTCGTCCTCCATGGTGAGACGGCCCACGCCCGACAAAAGTGCGGGCGTTTGTTTACCAATACTTCGTTAGCGTTAATGGGGTGTTTGGTGACTCGATTTCTTTTTATTTTCTTTTTTTTTGTCTTTGGCACTTCCACCATCTCTGCCAATGATGGTTTAAGGGTGATCGTTTACACGCTGACAGCCTCACAACCTTTTCGCTTGCTGTCGTCGCTCTCTTTCTTCATTAGTCGCTCTCTTTCTTCATTAACATATTGAGGTTGTCTTTGCGTGTTCTCTTCGATAACTTCCTACCTGCGTGGTCGTGGTGGCGCTTCTCCTCGATACTAAGTGCCGACTGGATCGGGATACCACACGTTGGCGTGATCGGACGCGTGTCGAACGAGAAAACACACACACGGACGCGCGCGCAGACAGAGAGAAGAGAAAACAGCAAAGGTTGTTACACGAAATAGGGCAATTGACATCTGTGTGCGCGGATGGCCGTAGTACCTGCAGCGCAGGCGTAAGTCGGACGGCAGACAGGCAGGCGAGCGCGTGGCGACGGCGTCCGGTACTGGCAGGCAGGCAGGCAGGCAGGCAGGCAGGCAGGCAAGAAAACCGGTACGCCGTGGTCGGACGTTCAACAGCCGAGCTACACGTGATAAATACACGGCAGGGAAAGAAAAGGAAAGTAAAGTTTGGTTGTGGGCTTAGATATCTGGCTCGCTGTCTGGCCACCACTCGTTGGCGTGATCGGACGCGAGTCAGACGCCAACCACACACACACAAACATTTGGTTTGTGTGAGCAGGCAGACAGAGAGAAGAGCAAAAAGCAAAGGTCGTTACACGAAATAGAGCGATTGACATCTGTGTGCGGGGATGGCCGTAGTACCCGCAGCGCAGAGCAGGCGTGTGTCGGACGGCAGGTAGGCAGGCAGGCAGGCATTCAGGCAGGCGAGCGCGTGGCGACGGCGTCCGGTACTGACAGGCAGGCAGGCAGGCAGGCAGGAGAACCGGTACGCTGTGGTCGGACGTTCAACAGCCGGGCTACGTGAAAGTATTGTTGGTTGTGGGCTTAGTGCTGCCAACGACGACGAGATATCTCGCTCTCTGGCCACCACTCGTTGGCGTGATCGGACACGAGTCAGACGCCAACCACACACGCAAACATTTGGTTTGTGTGAGCAGGCAGACAAAGAGAAGAGCAAAAAGCAAAGGTCGTTACACGAAATAGAGCGATTGACATCTGTGTGCGGGGATGGCCGTAGTACCCGCAGCGCAGAGAAGGCGTGTGTCGGACGGCAGGCAGGCAGGCAGGCAGGCGAGCGCGCGGCGACGGCGACCGGTACTGGCAGGCAGGCAGACAGGCAGGCAGGCAGGCAGGCAGGCAGGCAGGCAGAAGAACCGGTACGCCGTGGTCGGACGTTCAACAGCCGGGCTACACGTGATAGATACTCACAGGGAAAGGAAAGGAAAGTTAAGTTTTGTTATGGGCTTAGATATCCCGCTCTCTGTCTGGCCACCACACGTTGGCGTGATCGGACGCGAGTCAGACGCCAACCACACACACAAACATTTGGTTTGTGTTAGCAGGCAGACAGAGAGAAGAGAAAAAAGCAAAGGTTGTGACACGAAATAGAGCGATTGCATATGTTGGCGTACTCAGACGCGTATCAGACGACTAGCCAACTAGCACTCGCTTGCCGTCTGTCGGACGCCCAGCAGTCGGGCACATTCGCACGTTCTAGGCTAAGTGTCGAAGAGATCGGGGTACCACACGTTGGCGTGATCGGACGCGAGTCAGACGCCAACCACACACACATTTGGTTTGTGTGAGCAGGCAGAAGACAAAAAAAAGCAAAGGTTGTTACACGAAATATAGCGATTGCAAATGTTGGGAGAGGATACATACCACACGTTGGTGTACTCAGACGCGTGTCATACGACTAGCCAAGCAGCACTCGCTTGCCGTGGTCGGACGCCCAGCAGCCGGCTACGGAGCAGCCGGGCACATTCGCATGTTCTAGGCTAAGTGTCAACGAGATCGGGATACCACACGTTGGCGTGGTCGGACGTGCAGCCGACGACAACTCGCCGGGCGTGATTGGACGCGTGTCGCACGGGCAGCCGCGGTCTGCCAGTCGGCTCTGACCGAGATTAAGAACTTTTGTAAAAATCCGGAAAAATAAAATTCGAAAACGGAATTAAAGTGTTTTATTCTTGGTTTCGTAACGTTCGCCATCTACGCATAACAATTTGTTATGGTTTAGTATGAATTTTAAGAAAAAAAGCAAAAGTTGTTACACGAATTAGGCTCGTTCACAATTTCGGTGGGAATGTCCGTATGTGTCGGTTGGCGTCTCGAGGTCGGTAAGTTGACGCAAAACGGTGGTACGCTTCATGCTTTCACTGCTGTGCGCGTCGTTTCTCTCTTTCTCTTTTTTTTTTGTTTTTTTTCTTCTTCGCTTACCTGACCTCGCAGTTGCTGTTAACTTTCGCTGACCGTTCGTCATTCGTCTCGTTCCCACTGCCCACACGCCGCAGCGCACCGCCGTCTTTGTCGCTTTCGTCGTTGCCGTTGCCGCCTCTGCCGCCTTCGTCGTCCGTCGTGTTTTGTGCGCGCAGGCAAGGTGTCGTCGTTTGTTCGTACGTACGCTTGTCCGTTCGATCGATCTCTCGCCCTTGTCTGTTCCACTCTGCTCGTCGATGTCGTGGTCGTGGTCGTCGTTCGTCGTCGTTTTCGACCGAGTCGGCTTCCTTCGGAGGAGAACGAACTTCCGCACACAGTTTCTCTTGGGGTTGCTCGCGACAATTTCAGGGAACAGTTGTTGGTCGACTCTCCCCCCGGAAAAAAACCCTTTTGGTTCCTTTCCTCGCCGCCTCTGTCGTTCTTCAGATCTCCCCTTTACTGGTCTACACCTTGAGGGCAATCGTCAATCGGCATGCAGAGGTGAGGACAGTGCTGCCAGCCGCCGGGGATGTTCTTCGCCTGCTGCCGCTCTTCTTAGCGAAGGAACCGGCAACCCACCTTACCGTCTTACGGTTGATGGCCCGAATTCGGATGCTCGCAAAATATCCATCTGTAAACGCAGTGGCCCGGTCTCTTGCATCAACAGCCGCCGCCCAACACTGCAACAGTCTCGTCGAGTTTGCGTGGCGTGGTCCTTCGTAACGCTTCGTCGACGATACAGCAGCAGCAGCATCAGCCGCCTTCTCACGCTTATGCTGCAACCGCCGATGTTGTGTCTTCTGTAGCTTCGCCGCAGACGCCGCCGCCTCGCTCACGCACGCCGAAAACCTCCGATCCTGTTGCAGTTAGTTGTTGTTTGTCGGAACCGTGCTGGTCGATATAGTGTCGTTTGCCGTCCGCAGATCCCATCGTTAATGCACAGGCAGTCGGTCAGATCGGTTGACGGAGACAAATCGAGTTTTTGCACACTCGCGTTCCGTCGAAGCGCCCACTTCAGTGATCGATACTTGCACCGTCAAGTCCCCGTCTTGCGACTCGGTGTTTGAATCGGACTCGTTCGTTTACATTGCGATCAGGAATCGTGTGAGTTCGAATGCGTTGTCCGCTCGCGGTACCGCCGCCTACTCCTTTCTTCCCAACCCGGTCACCGTCATCGTTTGCAGCTGGTCTCCGCCTCCTCCTCCTCAACGAAGATGATCGAACCGTCGTCGTTGGAGTGTCTGTCAGTCTGTCTCGACGCCCCTTCGCCGCTCCCTGACAACGACTCCTGGCCCCCGCCGCCGCTCGCTGCTCGTCTACCACCGGGCTTTGATCGGGCTTTTCGCGTGTCACCGCCTTGCACCCGCTGCAGTTTGTCTACCACTTGGCTTAGCAGCGGGTCGTTCGCGCGAAAAAGGATCGTTGCTTTAGGCTGCTGCTGCCGTGACGACTGCTGACTCTCTAGCTAGCCGACCGCCATCGTTTCGTATCTTCTTCGGGATTTGCTTGCTTTCGTACCAGGGGCTGGGAGGAAAGGTTTATATCGCGATCGACAGCGCATCTCGTCTCTCCTTCGGTATCACCTTTGCGCCAACTCTGCTTTGAGTTCCGTTGCTCGCCCGTCACCGCGTACGTCCGTCTCACGCGGCGGTACAAAACTGAGATGTCGGACGGACCACTAGCCACGCCGTACTGTACGTCTCCCATTTCTGCTCGAGTGCTGGCCCGACGACGACGATAGTCGTCCACCGCGTTCTGTCCGTCTCACGCGGTGGAAACTGGTTGTCGTACGACTAGCCGCCTCTTTGTCGTCCGTCTTCCGTTGTTCGCTGGACTTAACGCATCGCCGCCTCCACCGTGTCGTCCGTTCTTGCTAATGCGAAGGCCTGCCGCCGATAATGGACACCCCCACCCGTGTTCTGTCCGTCTCACGCGGTGGCAACTGGTTGGCGAACAACCTGCCGCTTCGTGTCGTCCGTCTTCCTTGGTCTTTGCAGGCCGTAACGGTATGACGCCGCCGCCCAGCATCTACCGTTGCTCGCGCGCTAGCTCGTCCGCCGAATCGATAATCGTGCCAAACTCCCTCCTACTCCCCCGCGTTCACTGTCCGTCTCACGCGTTGGGGGGTGGAAGCTGGAATGTCGAACAGCTAGTGGCATCGTGTCGTCCGTCTCACCAGGTTTCGCAGGCCGTCAACGGTTCGAAGCGAGGACGTCGTCGCCGCCGCGACGCGACGCGTCGATGGTCCCCCCAAAGTGTGAAACTTTTGCCGTGAAACGAAATTCGTTGAAGTAGAAAACCGGCAGCCTGCCGTGTGCGTTAGATCTCGTACGTCTAGGCCTGGCGCACCGTCACCGGCTTCCGTGGTTCGCTGCTACTTCTGCTGTTGCACGTCGTCCGCCATTTTGCCGTTGCCGTTGCCATTGCCGCCGCCGCCGATGCGAGCTGACAACGACTACGACGCCGCCGCCGCCGCCGCATGCCGGAGCAGAGTCGAATACGAAAACAACAACGATACCTGGTTGATCCTGCCAGTAGTCATATGCTTGTCTCAAAGCTTAAGCCATGCAAGTGTAAGTTCACGCCACGAACGGGCGAAACCGCGAATGGCTCAGGAACCGGACCTAATCCTCGAGACCGTAATCCTCCTCGGAGGCGATGGATAACTGTGGCAATTCTAGAGCTAATACATGTGACACATGCCGCGATCGGCCGGCGCGCTGATGTCGCCTTCGTGCCGTCACGCCCGAGGGCACCCGCGTCAGCCGTTACGGGTCGCGGCGCTACACATTAGACTGAGACCGATGCGCGTCATTCCGTCCTCTCGTCGTCGTCGTCGGTTTCGGCGGCGGCGGCCGCGGGGTCAAAGGTCGGCGCGCTCCGCTTTGTTGACTCTGGATAACTCACTGGTCGATCGCACTGGCTTTCACGCCTGGTGACGGGTCTCTCGAGGGTCCGCCCTATCAACTGTCGACGGTCGGTTAAGTTCCTACCGTGGTTACAACGGGTAATGGGGAATCGGGGTTCGATTCCGGAGAGGGAGCATGCGAAACGGCTACCACATCCAAGGAAGGCAGCAGGCGCGCAAATTACCCACTCCCGGCACGGGGAGGTAGTGACGAAAAATAACGACGCGGGACTCTGTCGAGGCCCCGCGATCGGAATGAGTACACTTCAAATCCGTTAACGAGGACCAACCGGAGGGCAAGTCTGGTGCCTGCAGCCGCGGTAATTCCAGCTCCGGTAGCGTATATTAAAGTTGTTGCAGTTAAAAAGCTCGTAGTCCGAACTCGGGTTCGTGGTCGCGTTCGCGGCCCTGGGGCGGCGGCGCCATCGTCCGTCGTTGACTTTGGTCGTCCGTGCGCATTCCCGGCCCTTTCCACCGGTGTCAACCGCTTGCACATCCGCCACGCGGTCCTGCCGGCGAAGTCGCGCGGTGGAGTAGCGGGTGTCTGCTTTCGGTAGCGACGGCGGTGCGAGTCGTGGAATAGGGATGGGGGTTTCCGCGGGTGTGGTGGTGTCGTCATCGGCGGCGGTGTTTCGTTCTTGCGGCGGTGCGAAGTCTTTTTTCCTTTTTCCGGCGGCTGAAAACCGTGGGCGTTTGCTCGTCTCTCGGGATCCGTTCGTCGTCTGTGTCGTCGTCGTCGCTTAGAAAGGGGTGGACGGGGGGTTTGCTTCGTGCCAAGCCGTCGCATGCCGTCGTCTCGGCACACTCGCCTCGCGGTCTCACGCCTCTGCCTTCTCACGAAGCGTCTTTCGCTCCGCTGTTGTCGTCGTCGCGCGGTCCCGCTCTACCTACCTCCGCGTTCCACTTCGCGTCCGTTTTGCGCGCGTGTGCGGTCGGTGGTTTCTCCTCCAAGGGTGCTCTTGACCGAGTGTCCGCGGCGGCCGGTACGTTCACTGAAAAAATTAGAGTGCTCAGAGCGGGCTGTTCAAGCTTGCATACGATAAGCATGGAATGATGGAAGAGGGCCTCGTCTACGTCTGTCGGTCTCCGTCTATGGCGAGGCAATGATCGAAGGGAGCGGTCGGGGCCACTCGTATTGCGACGTTAGAGGTGAAATTCTTGGATCGTCGGAAGACGAACTGCAGCGATGGCGTGTGGCAAGCACATTTTCCTCGATCAAGAGCGAAAGTCGGAGGTTCGAAGACGATCAGATACCGTCGTAGTTCCGACCGTAAACGATGCCGACCGGCGATCTGCCGGCGTTCGCTTCCATGTTCGGTTCCGGGGGGAGTATGGTTGCAAAGCTGAAACTTAAAGGAATTGACGGAAGGGCACCACCAGGAGTGGAGCCTGCGGCTTAATTTGACTCAACACGGGAAAACTCACCCGGTCCGGACACCGGTAGGATTGACAGATCGATAGCTCTTTCTCGATTCGGTGGGTGGTGGTGCATGGCCGTTCTTAGTTGGTCTGGTTGATTCCGATAACGAACGAGACTCCGGCCTGCTAACTAGTGCGCCGATGTGTGTGTTTATTCAACGGCGGGCTCGGCAACGGGTCCGGGTCGGTTTTCTCACGCACTTCTTAGAGGGACGGGTGGCAGAAAGCCACACGAGGCAGAGCGATAACAGGTCTGTGATGTCCGGGGCCGCACGCGCGCTACACTGGAGGTATCAGCGGGAAAATTATGTAGAAATTGTCTAAATGTTCTGTATGTCTGAGTGCTTTTGGCTATATTTTTACCTATTCCCAGCAATGTGATGACTGTGTCAAGAAATAAAAAAATCCTTTAACTCTAGATTTGTACATAACACAGTTCATGCTTTCAGTTAAAAAGTAAAATTAAAATCACCCTTGATAATGGCTAAAATATTGCAGAAAGCGCTAGGACATACAAAGACTCGGAATAAACGTTCCTTCTATTATTCAAAACAACACATAAATATAATTTTCAAACAATCAAAACATGAAGGGAACATCAAGAACACCTAAATCAAACTCCCTTGAAAATGGTTAAAAATCTCCTGGACAATGGAAAATTTTTGTACTCTCACCAAATGAAAAAAATGTAGAACGCTGGAAAACTAAATAAAAAGTTAATTTTTCCTTATCTGTCATATTTAGCGAAAGACGTTTAAAAGAAAGGTTACTGCCCAAATATAGATCAATATATATATATTTGGTGTGGCGATTTATTAATCATTTCACTCCAAGCAATAACGTCCACCGAGACGCAAAACTTTCAGTGTCGCCTTGTATTGGTAGAAATTACTATTTAAAATAGGAAAAGTTATGTTGGAATATTCAGATTAATATACGTTATCTTACAACTGCTGTGAAAGAATGTCACTATCTTGTGGGTTGTGTAGAATCTCGTTTCAGATTTTTGTCTTCGAAGTCTTGATGCAATAGTCTTTTAATGATAATTTTATTATTCTAGGAAATTAATGCACATCTGTCGGGAAGGAAATGATAAAAAAAGCTGATATGTCGTTTTAGCGATTTCAACTCGGCCACTGTCAAATGTAATTCCACTTGTATTCACAAGTACAACAGCGATTTTTTCACCTGCTGACCCCGATGACTTGTAAATCAAGCAAACGTAAATAATGTAAAGTCTACAATGAAACATTTTGATCCCTATCCAATTTCCCGCCGCCATCACTTCATAGAGTTTGGTGCAGAAGGTGCAGTGTTAGATGGCCTCATGGCATCGCACCATGCCCAAAGATCCATTAATTAAGAATAGAGTTGATGGCTACTAAGAGGCAAATCTAGGATTAATTCTTTTGTAGCTAATAAAATATAAAATAAAATCATCTTTGACACCTCAGCGGCATCCAGCTGGAAACACTGACTCGGAGAGCCCTCTTCATTCATATTTAATACATGAATGTGTGAGTGCACAAATATCAAAGTTCGCGCACAATTACAAACAGCGACAGACACATTGGCGCACGCACGTATGTACAGTCACACACTCAAACAACATACGCAGACTCAACACACCCTCACAACCGTACACACATTCACACGTACACCCGCGCATGTGCAGTTTTATCTCAAAAGAAAATATTAATCATCTTGATTTAACAATTTATTATCTCGATCTCTCGCGTGTCAATCAATTAGAAACATGCATGAGAATGCGTTAGAAGACTGTCATAGCTCATCAGATAAATACCTTCTCCCACTTTTTTGTACTTTCAGGACGCGAGCTATCCTGACTCGCCACAACTTCCAGTTCTTAATTTGGTTGGTTGATTTTGTTTAGCGACAAATCAACTTTCATGGGTTGTTTAATGCCGAAATCTAAATATTTGGAACACAATTTTATGGTTTCAACTAAATATATTTTGAATGCAATTGTACGCCTTCAACTGCAGATAAAATGTATTGATAAAATGTGTATTGTTGGTAATTCTGCTATGTCTACTATAAAAGATATTGTTTGTCATGTTACTGTAAATAGGTAGTGCCCATATTTTTACAATAAAACATACGTTTATAGTGTTTTGTTTTCTTTGTGGTTCACTATTTGCCCATAACTGGGACCAGTAAGCTTTTCATACCTGTTCTGCCAAATGTTTACATACGCTCAGTATGTAGGCCATTTGCTGTTCCTTCTGTCCCTCTTTCTATCAATATTTCCGGTAAGATTCTGATTATTTCCCGTGAGATTCTCATTATGTACCCTAGAAATTTCAACTGTCTCTTTCTGGTTTTAAGTATAAGTGTATTTTTTTCCCATTTTCCCATAAATCTTCGTTTGTACTCACATTGAACATATGTAGTCTATTGAACGTAGTCCATGGTATCCTCAGCATTCTTCTGTAGAACCGTATTACTGTTGTCTCACTTCTCTGTTTAGTCTGTGAGACGATTGTGGAGTATTCCCTGTCATATAGGAGGACCGATATTACTTGACAGTTCATCACTCTTTTGTTTGTTTCTAATGAAAAGGTCTTGTTTCGAAATTTATAAATATATATAGTCATCCGCAGACAGATCTGTTTCGCTGTATCACACCTCATCAGTACGGTTAGACAGCCGATGGCGATTTTACCTCTGAGCTACGGGCGCTCGGTAGGAGGCAGACTTTTTAGCGTGTATATTATCATTATACACGCGCAATAGCTGAGAGTAGTTCTAATTCATTGCTGAATGAACGATGCGTAGATGCCAGAGTATCTGCTGTTTTTCAAAGTCTACCATTCTTCCAGAGTGCTCAATCAGGGTGTAAGAGCGTAAATAGTCATCCGCAGACAGATCTGTTTCGCTGTATCACAGCTCATCAGTACGGTTAGACAGATGGGGATGAAGTCCAAAGGTTAGTTAAGCGGATCAATAAGACGGTTTCTAATTGTTTTCCGTCTATTGCTCTGCGTTCTATTTTTCATACTAGGTCTGTCGTTTTGTAAGGATAGTTTGTCCTAAGTTGAGTTATTTGGTTTATGAAGTTAATTGCGAATGTGCTGCTGGTTATGTGGGGTGTAGTACCTTACATTTAGAAAAGTGGATTAATCAGCATGTGTCTTCGGAAATACGACTTGGCAAAATAAGTAAAATGTGTTACTTTCACTCTAGAAATATGGAATTTATTATTGCTCAGTGGAGAATATAGCATGTGTCAAATTTTATAAGAAAGAGTGGTTTAGAGACATTCATCATTTAAAGATTTGGAAGTCATTACAGAAATCTCACTGATGGCAGCTGAGAAGGTTTCTGTAATGACTCCAAAATCTTTAAATGATGAATGACTGTAAACCACTCTAAATTTGTTGGCGATATTTTATTTTAATCGTCCCTCGCTAACTATTTACACGTGATTTCCCTCTCTTTCTCTCTCTCTCTCTCTCTCTCTCTCTCTATATATATATATATATATATATATATACATATATATATATTCATTTTATCGGGTTCCCCCTCTTCTTTTTCTCCTCACTTTCGTTATTAGTGTTCTCCTGATGAGATGTTGGATAAAAGAGCCTTTGAGACTAATAATAATTTTCTTGTTTTTACAAATATATACAAATATATATATATATATATATATATATATCAGATAATGAAATGATGCAATGACTTTAAACTCAACACGCCTGATTAGGTTGCAGTTACTGCTTCTGCTGTCGATCACGATTTTGCTTGCTGCACATGATTTTTATTTCTGCTGCTTCTTTTTGACTGCTTATGATGCTGCTTTTATTTTAACTGATGGTCATGTTTTGAGTGCTGCCACTACTCATGTTTTGATTGTTGCTGCTGCTCATTATCAGATAGCTGCTGCTGCTCATGTTCGTATTGCTGCTGCCCAAGTTCTGATTGTTTTAACGTTTGCTTTTTACATTCTTATATTTTGTGTCTTGTTATTTTTTTGTTAATCAAAGAATATGAAATAGCAAAATTCTTTCTTTCTTTCTTTCTTTCTTTCTTTCTTCAAACCCTCCCGTTTTCTCCCTATTGCTCTTCTTCCCATTTCAATTTTTGTTTTATTCATTTTCTTCTTTTTCTTTTCTATATTTCGTTTGAGAACAGCCAGCCGCTAGGCTTTTAGAATTGTATCCTTGCTTTTCTTTCGCTTTTTATTACACTTTTCCAGCTTTTTAAAAATTTCGTCTTTATTCTTTTTAATTCATTCTATCCTCATCTTTTTTCTTTTCGTCTATCTCCACTCTTTTCCTTTTTTTAATACGATCTTTGAAAGTGTTTAATCGTATGATGCTTAAGCATATTGTTCCTGTTTCGTTTCCTGATGAGTTATGGTTAGAATATGTAGAGCAGTTCCTGAATTAACGACCACTTGTTCTACAGAGTTAATCATATCTAACAGGGTATTTTAAAAGTTATCTCTTTCATGTTGCTTTAGTAGTATTCTGCCCTTACTAAAATCTCTGTTACATGACTCTTTGTGGTTTAATTTCCAACATTTTGGAGTTGGACGGCTGTATATGTGGTGTTGTCGTTAGTGTTATCACGAAAAAACCCATATTTTTTCTTCATTAATTTCTACTTGAAGTTTGTTCTTGTGTGCGCCGAGTAGTCGCAAAATATAGATAATCCATCTATTATTATTATTATTATTATTATCATTATCATTATTATAGTTATTATTATTATTATTAGATCCTCTTTGACCAATTCCAGATTTTATCTTTCTTTAAAAGATCATTCAACGGATCTCTCAAGTTATGCATATTCTTTATGAATACTTGATGGAAATTCGCTAAGCCTAAAAAACTTTGCAGTTCTTGTACGTTATCCGGGGTCGGCATGTCCTTAATCGCCTTAGCCCTATCCGGATTCGGCCGTCTTTATCAATAATGTGTCCTAAATATTTTATTTGGGAGGAATAAAATTCGCACTTAGATTTTTTAACTTTAAATCCGTATTCCTGGATTTTATCGAATACGTTTATTATATGCTCTCTATGATTTTTCACAGATTCACTCTTAACTAGAATGTCATCAAGATATGCAGTTACGTATTCAAGTTTGCCCAGAATGGTTTCCATGACCTGTTGGAAGATAGCAGCTGCTACCTTGATCCCAAAACCAATCTATTAAATTTATATAGCCCTCTGTGTGTATTTATACACAACAGTTTGGAGCATTCTTCGTCAACCTGAATTTGTCGGTAATCTGCTGATAAATCGATTTTTGAGAAAATTTTGCCCCCGTTCAATTTGTTGAATATTTTTTTCGGGGCTCAGCAGAGGATAATAATGGTCTTTTAACGAGGCGTTCAAACTCGTCGAAAAATCAGCGCATACTCTGATTTGATTTGACTTTTTTTTAACATATACCACTGGAGCAGCCCATTCCAAAAAATCAATTTTAGACTGTATACCAGCATTTACTAATCTATCTAATTCTTCGTCTATTTGGTTTACCGCTGCGAACGGGACGTTTCTCTTCTTTTTGAACACGGGCTGTATATTATCCTTTAACTGGAATTGAGCTTTTATTTTAGTGCATTTTCCTAAGCCGTCTGAAAAACTTCCGGGAATTTTTTCTTTAGTTCCAGTTTCAGTTCTTCAATTTTGGACGTTGTAGTTTCTATTTTTCGACAGAAGTATGTTCATTGGACAGTCCCAGGAATTGAACTTTTCGATCCAATCTGTACCGAATAAATTTTCAGTATTTTTCATCACATATACCTATAATTTTTTAGTTGTTCCATTTAAAGTTAAATACTTCTCCTAAAATGTTTATTTTTTTCGCCTGTCACCGAGCGTGCCGTTTTGTTAGTTCTCAATAATGTTGGCTTTTTTGGTCGCCTCCACGTATGCAAATTTATGGTAGTTAAGTCAGATCCACTATCCAGCTAGAATTTAATTGTTTTATTTAATATTTTCACTATTACATATTTTCGCAAATTCCCGTCTACGTCTTGCGTCTGTCTTATTTTATTTTTTGTTCTTCTGGATTTTTTTTTTTGCATACCAGCAAGTTGCTGTTAAATGACCAGCTTTACTGCAATTCTGGCATTTTTTTTTCTTTCTGAACGAGCAAAACCTCATCCAGTGTAATTTTCCACAAATGTAGTATGGACCTGGCGGTGAATTTTCTTGTCTTATAGTATGTTTATCACTATATTTTCTTTCTTCCTTTCCGGGAAGTGGCGTTTTGATCCGTTCATAATCTTTTTATATGAGCGACTCTCGACTTCTCGATATTTCTCGAGTCACTTTTTACTGATACTAACCTCTGACAGTCTTCTGCTAATTTTTGAAAGGTTAAACCTGGCTCATTTTTTAGTTTAACTTTCGCGTCTCCGGCTGAGACCAGACCTTGAGCAAAAATTAGGCATTTAAAGTCATCAGCAGATAATTTCGTTAGTTTGATATCGTTAACGTATTTATTTACCGTAGCGGCAAATGTTAAATAGTCCTGCTGATCTTCTTTGAATAAATTAAGGCATTTCCATCTTTTATGAAAAAGTGATGTGTTCGGCTCAAATAATTCTGACAGTAGCTTGACTGTTTCTGAGAATTCCAGGTCTGTCGTTTTTCTGGGGAGAATAAAATCAACAAACCTGCTGTGCTCTGCTTTCTTAGAATTTGACCAGTTATTACAGTCGACGTTAAATAAATCCTCGTATTGCTTAAGCGTCAAAGGTTTTTCGTCTTCCGGTACATACTCAAAAATTTCCATAGTGCTCCAGATAGCACTTGAAGAAAAAGCAGTATCGTTCTCAGTTTGTTTGTCTGTTAATGATTTAAAAAGTAACTCTTCAATTTTATTTTGTCGTTCCTCGGTCCTTTTAAAGAATTGTTCTTGCAAATCCATCTGTTGTTTATGTATCTCCATCAATAATTGTTGTTGTTGTTGTAATTGCTCGTCGCTTTTTTGTTGTTGATCCAACTGAGTTTTCATTAGTTGAATTATGACTTTTTGTAAGTCTTCCAGTTTTTTTTTCAAACTCAACACGACCATTTTTTTTGTAAACACGAGAGAAAAACACTAACTGTATTTACAGTTTTTTTTCGTAAGACGTACGTCCGAAATAGATATACTTACAGATTTTTCTGTGACGCCGTTCCGGGCTTGTAGGGAATTTTTTCATTCGATTCTGAATTTTTTCCTTCTCTCTAATTTTTTTTATTAGTTGCAGGTTATTTTAGATGGAGTAAATATTTTTCCTTTCTTGATGCTTCACGTTTTTCGACCGATTATTTGTGAGGGATGGGGGATATCCCTTGGTACTTGAAATCCACGTTCGACCGTTGATGTTCGCAATTTCTGTATTTGCTAGTTGATATGTAGCGATAGTGGTCAAAGAGAAAAGGTTTTCTTTTCTTGCGTGAATTCCTATATCTTTGTCGCTCGTTGATATGGCGACTGACTTGAAAAAACGTCTTTTTCCTGTCCGCGTGAATTGTTCGAATCTTTAGTCGCCAGGTGATATGGCGACTGGTCAAAGAAAAATGTTTTCCTTCCCTGCGTGAATTGTTCGAATCTTCGTCGCCAGTTGATATGGACACCGGTATGGGACCATAAAATAATAAGTCAACAAGGTGGTAGGTTCAAGAACATATATTACGTCAAGAAGAAATACAAACAAATACAAAGAGATATAAAGAGGAAAGTAATAATAGCTTGCGCTGAAGTGAAGTAGTACTGGGAACCAGAGTCTCTGTCGCCTTTGCTCACTCCACACGAGAGTCTTCACGAGAGTCTCTCTCACTCCTGCACACGTCCTCGAGAGTAATTAACTCTCGGTTAATATAGGCAAAGAGAGTTCATTATTAAGTGGGTAACTCCCCACAGCACTTAATTTTTTACACAAAGAGGATATTTATGGTTTTGGAGATTTCATCTATTTTTATTTTATTTGTTTCTGCCGTATTTATTCTAGATTACAGTTATCAGATTCTCTTTCCTTTTTCAGGTGTTCCCCGTTTGTCTACAATAGTTTTTTTAAATTCTCTATTAACTTCTTTTTCCCTCTTTACATTTGCCATTGTACCTTTATTTGTCATATATTTTCATTTGCTTTTAATGCATAGATCTAATAGAGAAACTCTATCATTATTCAAAATGCGGAAACATTTCAAACCTCATCAGCAGTACGACTAGCAGGAAATGAGGTTTATTTCATCTTTTCTTATATTCTCTGTGAATATAAAAGAAAATGTAAAGAGGTGGGTAGTGATCATTTAAGTATTTCCTACCACATCCCAAACAAATCTACTAATAAAAGACAACGATCCTGCTTTCCCTCTCAAGGCTAATATACTGATGATGAGGGAAATATGCTGAACATTTTAGACTGAAGCTGCAGATTCACAAAGGACAGTACCAAATAACTTGAAAAATTTCAACAACTAGCATGGATATCACATGTAACATGACTTAATCAAGATGTTGACATTCATCAATGCTTCAGGTAAAAGATTAAAAAGGAAACCCCATAAATACTGAAAAGAGTGATAACTGCGAATGGATTTGAAAAAAAATTATTTCCCTGAAAAATATTTTTAAGAGAAGGATTTTATAACTTGAAACCGATAGCACTAATGGCTGCTCAGTCAATAAATGCTAAATGTTTTTTTTTTTATAGTGAAACGACTAATATTACCATTATCATTATTATTTCTCTTACAACCAATTGTCATATTTTATCTATTCTCTGTTGAGCCTATTTTGCAAATCTTTAAAGAAGATTTAAGGAAAATGGAAACAAAAAGGAAGCTTTTATTTAATATTAGTTTAAATTTCTTAGACACTTAACCAGAAGAGTAGTCTTGGAAGATTTGAAATTTACAGGGTACATTGAAAGCAAGAGGGAACGAGGGAAAACGGTGAGTAACCGACCTAACAAGCTTTTGTTTGGCAGAACAGAATGGGAAGGACGGTGAAAAGACAAAACTTACAAAAGATAGGGATAGAGAGGCATATAGAAAATAGGTTATTAACTTTGATTCTAATTAGTTTATTTTGTCCTTCTTTTCCTTTTGCATGGAGTCTGTCGATATCATTTCTAGAATATAAAGCCTGGATTAGTTTTCGGGTCTGTTGATCTATCGATTTGAAATGCTGTTTCTTCCAGTCAAGGAAAAGCCAGGAGTAATAACTAATTATACTTTTTTTTTAACTAGAATTGTTTGGCAACCTTCTGACGAGTGGTCAAGTCCTCACAGTATTTAATATTGTTGAAATTATCGCTAACAGTTTGTGTCGATATTCATAAATTCTGCGTTTTGTTTAATTTCTCAAGCCAATCTATGAAATTTGAATAAACTCATTTGTTTGGAAAAATACTTTGACAAAAATCAAACTTGGTGGTTTTCTTTAATTTAATTTAATTCAATTTTATCGGACTCCGTGGAAAACAATATCCTTAAGAAAATCAGTTTTTTTCTCCTTTTTTAACAATGAAAATAAATTCTAAGGACTTAAACTCTTGAGCATGCGACATACAACTGGCCACGCGTAAATATTTCTTTCTGTAGCCAAAATCCAAACTTTATGAAGCGTTTTTCCTGTGAATTGTTTATAATTCTCTCAAATGCAAGGCGAACTGAAAATTTAATTATTGTATATATATTATATAAAAACTGGCGGAAAAGATATGCAAAAAACAATATTTCATTTTTATTAAATAGTTATTTGCTATTTTAATCATTAAATTATTTTTAAAATAGTGAACGTGTTTTGTATTTTCCAAAAGAATTAATGAAACTTTATTGTACTAAGCTATGTAACATTGTAAAACAAACTGTACTTTATAACTTCTTCCTGTTTGCACGTCTCGCCAAAATTTGCTTTCGATTGGTCAATATATCGCTATTTTAAAGGCTGTGACAAATGAATGGACAGCTGGAAGCCACAGAATCTTATATATAGTTAGATTAGATTTCTGCTCTTTCTGTTTCTAATCTATTTTC
Organism: Ascarosepion bandense; assembly: GCA_037127315.1. NCBI lineage: Eukaryota > Metazoa > Mollusca > Cephalopoda > Sepiida > Sepiidae > Ascarosepion > Ascarosepion bandense. The sequence goes on from JBBBDQ010001493.1 coordinate 48,814, forward strand.
CCCACTTTTTAAAGACAGGTTTTCTTTCTTATTGCTTCTGTAATTTCCTTCTATAAAAAGCTCTATAGAAATTTTAGCTGCCATTCAAAATTAATAGCTGAATCGATTTGTCATTTGCCAGTTTAATTCCATCTGTTGACAAATTCTTCTGTCTGCTGTTGAGTTGTTGGTTGATTTCACCACATGTCAAAACATGCTGGTTTATTTAATGTCGAAAATTTTTTTAATATGTAAGTCTATAAACATTCGCCTTCTTCGGGGATTAGCCGCTTATATTTAGATCTGTAAGTATTTACTTGCATGATAGGTAAATATTGGTCCTTTGCATTTGAGTTTATAAGCATTCACATTCGCATTATGATATCGCAGTTATTTCTGCATTTTTGACATTCACTATAACTCCGATATCTTCACTAAAATTATTGATTTACTCAAAGAAACGAAACAGACTAAAGACTAGCATATTCTAAATATATCCGTGAAATCATAATTCTGAGTGAAGACTAGGGAAAATTACCAGGATATCACTCGGGAGATTTTTGTTGGAACATGGCAGGAAGGACTAATGTAGGAGTCAAAAGAACCGAGCCGAAGTTAAGTGATTTCATATCCGATGAAAGATTGGGACTGCTAGTAAGGGGTCCTGCAAGGATACTGTGGAAAGTGCTGCGATATGAAGAACATTCCTATAATGTGATGTCAAGGATAGTCAGCTGGTGGAAACGTAGAAATAAAGGAAGAAGATGTAGCAACAACAAAGGAAATACAAAGAGGCAAGTAGGTTTTTAAAAATTAATTTCCAAGAAAGTAACAAAAGAAAATTTATTTTCATTTTCCTCGCCCTTTTTCCGATTTGTTCTTCTTGTTTTCTAGACTTACGTCTTAGATTTAACCTTTAAAGTTTGTAAATAAGTTGGCAACAAAAGACAGATTTTGACAAGTATTAGGGTCGTATATTGTAAAGCAATTAAAATTTTGGAATTGAATCAGTAGATGTGGTATGTATTATTTATTACTGCAAAATACAGTAAATTTGGTACACGGTCGAAACGGGGTAGGTTGAGGCTAGTTATCACTGTCTATTCTATACCTAGCTAATCACATTCACGACCCAATCACTTTTAGCAATTTCTACGATTACCACAAAACTCGTCCATCATCTTACAATCCTACATATGCCGCATTACCACATATTTGCTTGGGCAACTAAAAAAGTGGAATACAAAAACCTATGAGATAACAATTTATCTATATAAAATAATTTTATAAAATATATATATAAAAATATAGTGAAAAGAAAAATGAGAGGCGGAGAGGATGAATAACCAAAAACGAACTAAAATATAACAAAATATTCAAACTAAAATAAACAACCATTCAACATAAATTCAGAGTGGCTGCTGTATTCATAACAAAAGCGAAAGCAGGGATAAGGCTAGGAACAACATTTACTCACGTTAACTAGGTACACAAAAGAAGTCTAACTGAACCAGGAGAGGGTTTTGCAAGAAACCGCCCTGTTGAATAATAAGGGACTTTAAAAAAATCCAGACTGGCCCCTGTCACGCGAACCAGACTTGCTACAGTTACTCACCTTTTGCTAAAACCTGTCAATATCAAACGCTTTCTATCAGATCCCATCTTCATCTTCAGCTGATGCTCGAAGAATCTAATCAGATGCTGATAAGAATAACGTTTATATCGCAAGATTCCTTTCATTCGCGACGTCTAAATCACTATTCTTGCTACGGCCACCGATGTCAGAAACAACATCCATTTCACCCCAAAACACAGAGTTGATGGACAATGGTAGAAGGCGTGCTCAGCCGTTTCCTCTAAACGAAGGTCACTCCGATGACAGTCAGGCAAATCAACCCGCCCCATCTGAAGGTCATGTCATTGAGTGATAATGAGTTCCGAATCAATCGCCAGGTAAGCAAAAACTTAGGGTTACTGAGATTATTCGCTGCCGAGCCTATAACGTTGAGGGTCATTCGTTACGACGCTCTCCACACATAAATGATACAAGTTCCTCCAAAAAAGGTCAGTAGACCGAGAAATGTTCTACAAGACTTCTCGACACTCGAGTAAGAATTTCGATTGATTCCGGGCTTATGTCGGTACTTGAAATGAGAAAAGTGATATTAAAGTTAGGGAAGACGTTCCTGCACTAGTTTAGTTAGCTGTTGCCGGAAGTCCAGATTGTCCAGTAAATACACGTTGAACTTTCAGTATCTAGCCTATCTAGGCTTAAGATCTAACACCATCTGGACACAAACGTGGAACATGGGACAATCTAGCAAATCTAAATCTAGCAAATCTTCTTACTAACATTCTATCCAGATAGCTAACCATCTGGTTAGATGGCTAGTTAAGTGACCAGGTCCATATCTTCCCCCACCCCAAGGTGATCGCTTCGGTATCTGTCGATGATCAGATCAGCCAGGCAAGGATCGCCCGACCTCTCGCTAGCTCCCCGCGTCCTATCAAGCTTGGGGTCCAGGATGGCATTCCAATCCTCCATTAAGACTAGGCGCAAAGAATCCACCAGCAATAGCCTCACGCTCCTCCCGGTCGTTGTCGCATAAACCGCAACGATCCGAAACGAACTACTGTTCACAGCAATATCGACAACGATCACTCCCCCCGCGCCGACATGGTCAAGGTCCACCCTCGCACCCAGGGTACGTTTAACCAACAAGGAAACACCTCTGGCTTGCCAGTCTCTGTATACTGAATAGACAACATAAGCATCAACTTCGCAAAAAACATGGCAGGCACATATACACCGAAGGACAAGAGAACATAAAGCAGGCGGGCAGTCTTACCCCGGTCTCTCAAGCCCCTCGCATTCAAGCTGGCTATCTTGATAGACATTTGTTACGTGTAACTCCTTAGACACATACTAGAAGGAAATCTGCTGCAGTAAGAATCCCGACGGATTATCCCAGACTGCCTGTGCCAATCTCGGACGTAATTCGTCCGTCAAGAACAATACCGCCAACGTCCGACGGATAAGTAAATTTTAGAGCCCTATACAAAGAGGGCGGAAAATTACGGGGACTCTCCCTGCACAGAGCTGTACCATTTTTCTTAATTCTTGTAATTCTATTTGAGCCATCCTGATATTCGGGTAGGCATCTTTAGCCCCCGCCAGGTGATCCCAAACTTTCAGATTTCTTCCAGTCTTACGAATTACAGAGTTCACCCCATTCAATAACGAGTTCCCTTTGAGTTGATATTGCCGTATCTTGTTGCTGTTCTTCTGTTGTTGCTTCTTTGATATGGGTGATTTTTTGGGTGTTGGTACCTTTTCGGAAGGACGTCCTGCTAAGGAGGAGGGTAGCTGTTTTTCTGCTCCTCCTCACCACCTCAGGTCTATTTGCTTCTGCTGGTTGACTTCTTTGGATGTTACTTTCATTGTTTTGGACGACACCAGTTCTACAGGTATTGATGTTGTTCGCGTTGCCGCGACCGGAATCTTTGTGGAGCACATTTTTGCTAAGTGCCTCGCGGCACTACACGTCCAACAGTCTGGCCTTCGGCTCTTTACAACTATGAACAGCTTCCTGTCTCCACACATCAGTATATCGGGAATATTATTGAAGTTCTGTTAGTCCAGTGTAACAGGGTAACCGACGCCCTTGCTGACCAGACGGTACCACGGAACACTTCCTCTACAGCACCAAAATGAACGAAAAAAACCTACCATATGGTCACATGAGATTTCTAGAGGCACACCATGTGGTAAGAAGGCATCTGTCAACTGCGAACCACTACGACAACCTCACCCGGATCAGTGGAATTAATTTATTCCAGACAAATAAAAAACGTGTGAGAATGTGGTATGTATAATCTCGCCTTATACGTATTCTCTATTTCAATAAGTCTAATAGAACACGCTTCAAGTTGAATAAGGTTGAATAGGGTCTTCTCGCATTCACTCACTTAACTCAGGGCAGCACTACCTCCTCAAGGCAATTGATGTAGGCCTCCGTGTTGAGTCTGAAATCCCCATCAACAAATTCGGAAGTTCTTTTATTATCAGAAGGATCAGGGTAGGTTTTCCGAGTTGGCTTGCCTTTGTAATCCCATTTGGAGTCACCCAGCATTTTCAGAATCCTCTGTACTGTCCTCAGAATGACACTCAAACAATGTGAAATGTTTGTACTGGAGTTTATAGCTTGAATACCAAGCAGTACTGTATGCCATTTCCAAATTTTAGACTGAGCGTATTGCGACATCGTACACGTTTTTCTCACTTGTGGTGACCAACTGTGTAAATAATAAAAAAAAACAAGTCGCATGTGTGAAATTAAAAATATAAAATGGCGATGATTTACCCATGGCACTCTGTACAATTGAAAATAGTTTATTAGATCTTGACAAAGATGTTTCTGAATCAAACATTACAGTGAAGTAATACTGAGAGAATTTGAAGTCCTAGTAGGATTCATTATTGGCGTCCACAATCTTAAATAACACAATGTTAATAACAGGCATAGAATGAAATCTACAAGAACTCACACAGAAGGTAGTAAAGAAAAGTAAGAAGAAAGGACTACACCACAATTGTAAGAAGAATACATTTTTGTCAGTAAAAAAAAAACAAAACAAAAAAAACACACACACACAAATGCGAACTACGAATTGTAAACACCAAAAGGTAGCAAATAGGAAAATTTCAATTTATAGGGGATGTTTTAACAGAGTCGCATCGGGATAACGAAATATGCTTTCCAAAACTTAAGTAAAGTATTAAGAAACAAGAAAATTTTGTTAGAAACCAAGAAAAGTGTTGAAATATTATGTGCCGTTTTCTGGTCCAAGACCTCTCCAGAAGCGATCAAGGCTGTTGGGTATTTTTAAAGTGTCACACTCTAGTCTATTCGTAGTTCACATCTAGAGAGCTTAGGTACTATTTAATCTATAGAAAAGAAAAAAATATGTACTCATATATTTCCGAAGGATATTTGTGCGAAAGTGAACGTAAAAAATTGGACTGGAGTTTGAACTAAGTGCATCGATTTATCTTTTTGGGACGCGAACTGTTATATAACACCGTGACGTTTAATCTGTAACTTTTGGCACTGGTGAAAAAAATGTAATTTTTTAAAACCACATTGATGTTGATCCATATTGTGATTAACCTATAAATAAAATAAAATGATAAGTCAGTGGATCTGGATTAAATGGGACATTACTTTAAAAAGTAGTCACTTCATCGAACTAGCTATGCAAGGACAGATTCAAAAGTATGTAATATTTTGATCTTTTATGCTACTCTTTTGAAATGGAACAAATTGCTTAACCTGACAAAAATTCATGGCCTTGATTTGATTGGAGGTATTTCAATCTTTATATCTTTGGAAATACTGAAATAAGACAAAATATTTAGATTTTATTAAAATGAGGTAGATTAAGGTAAGTTAAATTAAAAGCCGGATTTACAAACGCCGATTTTTAAAGTAAATCTTTCTGTTCAGAATCTTGCCATAGCACAACTTTTCTCACTCCATTTCTCGTATTTGACCATCTGTTATACTAAGTAAAATTTCGTAGACTGTTGCAAGGTGCCTATGTTGTCTTTTGTTTTTTAATTTATTTTATTCATAGAAAGTGTTGAAGGAAATAAATGCAAAAAAAGTGTGAGGAAAAGAGAGAGAGAGAGAGAGAGAGAGAGAGAGAGAGAGAGAGAGAGAGAGAGAGAAACAAGGCACTGAGAGAAAAGAAGGAAAGAAATAAATGTTGACCCGCTGAGGAGGAAGATCCCATCTATAAATCTTTCTTCAAATGGTTGTATCCAATCTGAACAGAAAGCCTCTTTCCACTATTCACACACATTCATACAAAAATACCCGCACACACATAGACACGCTCTCCTCTCTACTATTTATTCCACTTCTGGTCACTTCGCATCCCGTTCTAGGGAGAAACTCATCAGTTCCTCGTCAGGATCGAGGCAAATTAGTTTTTAATCATGTCGAACACGTCACTAGAGACGCCGCCCATCGTCCGACGTCTTGAAGCCGCCGCCATTTTGTAATGTTCTACTAAAGGCGGGTAAGGACGGGAGAAAATGGCGTAGTTTTGTGCGGCGGTCATAGAAACCATTAGGCTGATTGTATTGGTGCTGTTTAATTGTTTGTTTGTTCATGATTATGATTATGCCTTCCCACTTTTTATATGGATTCTCTCATCCATCGACTTCTGATATGATTCTTACGCAGACCTTCTGTCGGTGTGTCATCTGGAAAATGTAGGGAGGCTACACGTACGCACACATGTATACAGACAGATAAACATACAAGGTATATATATATATATATATATATATAGAGAGAGAGAGAGAGAGAGAGTGAGAGAGAGAGGGGGGAGTCAAAGAGCCATGAAGACATATCTCCAGTTCTTATTTGATACCTATCTATCTATCTATCTATCTATCTATCTATCTATCTATAGTTTAGAACATGTACAAATTATCATTTACTACAAAAGTGTACATTTTGTTTCGACATCGAAAAAACAATGTCTCACCAGGTAGTTAATAATGATGGTACTAATGATAGTAAATAAATCCCCTGGAGGTAAGGTTAATTCATAGAGTTTTTAAATCTTTTTTCTCAGCGTAGTAATTAACTCTAATATAAAACAAGTTGACTTCTCAGACATAACATTAGACTTCGTTTCTAACACTTTCAACTTTACATGAAAAATAATGCTAACCCAATCTATATAAACCCCAGCTCTAATCATCCACTATCCAGTATCAAACATATTCCAACAACAGTTGAACGCCGCATTAAGAAACATTCCTCAAATAAGGAAATATTCAATAAGCACAAAACAACTTACGATAAAATTCTTAGAGACAGCGGTTATCGATCTTCTGAGATCAATTTTGTGGAAAAATATAGTTGCTCAAAAGGGAAAACAGAAGCAGGAAAATCATATGGTATAATCCTCCATTTAATCAGTTAGTTAATTTTAAACTGGGACATAAATTTCTTAAACTAATAGATAAACATTTCCCCCAAAATAACCCCTTAAGCAAAATTTTCAAGAGGAATACAATAAAACTCAGTTATAGGATTTCATCCGTGGAGAATCCTAAGGATGCTTAAATTTATATCGGATATACTATGAGCTTTTTAAAAATGCGCTTTAGATTACTAAATCTAAGGTTCGGATCTCTAGAAACGATAAACGATAGTATCAATCTTAGTACCACGATATTCACTTCTAACTCTATATCTCTCTTGCTATATGTTTACTTCTTAATTTTTACATAAATTAATTTTTAATTTTTAATTTACTTCACCAATTTATTATATTCGCACTAATGAATTTATATTTTCGTGTGGTTCTTCTAAATATCCCCAGATCTGCGGTTTTTACATGATTCATATGTTTGTGTATGTGATTTCATCTTTTTTTTTATAAAAAAAATGCCAAAGTAACAACGAATGTACTGGCTTCAATCCACTTCCGGCCAATTGTTTGACATTTCTATTTCTTTTACGTCTTATACTGTCTTCTCTCCCTCACACTTTCTTCGCTCAATGCATTTTCTCAATTCTTCCTTTTTTTAATAAAAGATTTTCTTACCAGACGTCGAGTGACCATTATGTGTATCTATATTTCACCTCCTACCAAATTTTGGGTCTATTTCTCTCTGAGCCGTTATCATCAACTCTTTCCTCTTAGCTCTTTCTTCTTCTCCTGCCTTCCTACGCTATTTATCTCCTATTTATCTCTCTTTCCTTTTTGTTTAAATCTTTTTCGATTTCCTTTTTTGCTTTCTCTTCTTTTTGATCCTCTTTTCCTCGTACAATTTTCCAAAAATAAAGAGGAAATGAGATTTTTTAATCTACTTTTTCAAAAATAACGTTTAGTACCTGTGGTGATACCGAGCAAAAGCGATGGACCGGATGTTTGCGCTTTCACAACCAAAAAGCAAATGAACAAAAGTCGTCCGTGCGCCGCCGGCTCCGCGAAGATGTTCAGGTTGAAAACTAAAAATTAATTGAATATTAAATTTCCAGTTCCCGAGCCTACACGAATTTTATTTATCAGTAAATGGGAAGCACAGAACCAAATACAAGTGTGAAATCCCAAATGAGCTGCTGTGATCCAAAAAGAAGATATAAAAAGCGGATACAGAAAGCATCGCCAGGTAGACCGACACGAGAAGATGAGTGTAATTAGTAGCCCCCTTGACCGAAGTCAAGTGGCTTACTACGCTCGCCTCTCTTACCTCTTCCCTTCTTCCCTGCCTCAAAGACTACTTACTGACCAGAGGAGCGAATACATCAAAGACATTCCTTACTTACACGCTCCCAAATTCCTAAGCATTAATTCTCTTTCAGCATTTTCTTGCCATTAACATTATAAAGTCCGTTGTACCCATATTCAAAGACTGTTTCCTTACATACAAGACGCCTTAAGCATTAATCCTGCCAGCAGCATTTTATTACCACTATATAGTGGTTTATCGCGACGTGATATGAACACGCACAACGCGACCTTCTCCAGGCCAACGCACCTACCCATCTTCTCGGCAATTATGGCAATGAATAACCTAACGTCCGTCGGCACCCACTACCGTAAGCATTCATCCGAACAAAAACTCTTTTTCCAGCGTTTCGGCACCAAGATGAAAAACATAACGTCCGTTGGACTCACCACTAAAAACTCCATGCGCCTCAGTCACGTGATCGAAGAGTAAATAGTCCCCCGGCGCAAACAATTAATAATGAAAAGAAAAAAAAACGAAAGAAAGAAAAAAGAAAAACGGAAAAACAAAATACCCCCCCCCCCCCCCAAAAAAAAAAAACCCCGGAAAAACAACAGAAGAACAAAAAAAAAAAAAAAAAACCCCGGAAAAACAACAGAAAAACAAAACAAAACAAACAAAAAAAAAAAAACCCGGAAAAACAACAGAAGAACATATAAGAAAGAAACAAAAAAAATAGTCGGATAGTCACTTGTGAATTGAAAAGAACGATAAACCCACCATAAACTAGTGACTACCCGCGTGAGTTCAATACCCACACATATATACACACAAAAATTTTGTTTGGACTTTCAGTAAAATTTGAATATTTCTCTGCAACACAAACTCAACAAGACGGGATTCGAATACTCCCCTCTGGTACCGCGGAAACAAAGTTCGGTAGAACGGTTATATGGAAGAAAGAAAACACATATTTTTCTACTCAAATTGCCTTTCTTGATTTGTAATCATTTTATGACTTATAGTGGGCTATCTACAACAAGGCCTAATTCTGTTAACCTGCAACAGTATACAACTACCCTTCACTAGAACGGACACACATTACTAACAGAAAATAACAGATAAGCAACTAACTATATACCATCATTATTAACTACCTGATGAGACATTGTATATATATATAATTAGTTAGTATTTGGTCATCATTAAATTAGACCAGTACATAGTTGTCGGAGGATGCATATTTTCCTAACAAGATTTCTCGATTATTCAGGCCAGTAGATATAAATCAATATATCAATATACTGTTTGATTATAAAAAAAACAAAAAACGGAGTATCTACTCAAATACGAGTGTCTATTAAAATAATGTTTGAACATATATATATATATATATATATATATATATATATATATATATATATCAGCATGCAGTGTGGGTATAGAAGAATCCAAGGGAGTATCCTGTACATATAGTGGTAGGATAACTCTCTAAGAGAGCTCTAAACATATATGCATATAAATAAAAATAGAGCAAATATAAGAAAAATTAGACAGATACGTTATTTCATGGTGAATCGGAAGTGTAGGCCTATTTCAGGCGAACCATCGTCAGCTTCCGTCTTTATTTAACAAAGAATTTTACACGAATGAGATTCACAAAAACCTAAAAAAAAGCGAATAAAAATTACGGTTGCTCCCTTAAAAGATAAAATTAAAAAAAATACATCAGTTTGGCGAACACATACACATATTCATACACAATCATATATACACGCAACATATAATCAGATGACACGCGTCGCGGCCAATGTCAACAAAGGTTCGAAGATACATTCGTCTAACATTTAGATTGCAAACCCATGGATTTGAAAAGTAAAGAAAGTGGGTTAGGTGAGAGAATGAGAGGGAGAGAGGGAGAGCGTTAAAAAAAATGATAACTATCTTGAAGCGTAAACGAAAAGAGAAGAAGAAAAAACGGAGCAGAGGATGATAGGACAGAGTACAGAGTATAGAGAGAGACCAGTTCATGATTCCCTAGCTGATATATGACAGACCTGCATAAATATGTTGTCATCACTTTCAGCAGTCACACGTGTACATCCTTAATTGCACTACTACATTCATACATACATCTACACATACCTGCATACACCCACGTGCTCATAAATTTCAATATTGAAAAGGTACGTTTGAGTTATAAGAAAGAAACAACAGTTTTTGTGTGTATATGTGTGTGAAAGAGAGAGAAAGAGAAACAGAGAGAGAGAGAGAGAGAGGAGAGAGAGAGAGAGAGAGAGAATGAGAGTTTAAGTAGATTTTTATCGGCATATTAACTCTTTAAAGTCATTTTTTGCCCAAACTGATTTATTTTGGTTTATATTTAGAGAAAATAGACAGTCTTTGTTTGGTTTTGTAATATTTTCAGATATCCAATTGATTTGAGAAATGTTATAATTTTATAACATCATAGAGCAGTGTACAGAGTGGCAAAGACAGTTGTATGTCAACTTTGTGGACTTCGAAAAGGCCTTTGAAGGCATTCACAGAGATAGCCTTTGGAGCATCCTTCGACATTATGGCATCCCATCGAAAGTGGTCCTCCTGATCAAGAGCTTTTACAACCACTTCAGATGCTCAGTAGGACATAACAACACCCTCTTTGACGTAAAAGTTGGAGTCAGACAAGGATGCGTGATGTCAGCAGTCCTCTTCAACTTGGTCATTGAGAAGGAAAACGGAGGAACTTCCGAGAGGGATCCGTTGGAGCCTGTTCTCAACCTTGGACGATCTGGATTTTGCTGATAACCTGGCGCTGCTGTCCCATACTCACCAACATATACAGGACAAGACCAGCAAACTGGAAACCTTTGGGCAGCAGATAGGGTTGCAGATTAGCACCAAGAAGACTGAAATGATGTCATTGTACGTGAACAGGCATGCTCCTGTCAAAGCGAATGGAGAAGGTCTACGTCATACAGATAAATTCACTTACCTGGGCAGTATCATCAAACCCAAGGGTGGCACGAAAGAGGATATTCAAAGCAGACTGGGCAAAGCCAGGAGTGTGTTTAAGGAAATGAACAACATTTGGAGATCAACACAGTACAGCACCAACACCAAGCTCAAGCTATACCAGAGCTGTGTTGTATCTGCTCTCCTCTACGGGTCTGAGTGCTGGAGAATGACTAAGGCGGATCTCGCCAAACTTCGATCCTTTCACACCATATGCTTCCGACGAATACTGAGAATATTTTAGCCAGAGAAGATCTCCAATGAAGACCTGTTGAAGAAATACAAGCAAGAGACCATGGGCACCATCATTACAAGAAGGCGTTGGAGATGGATTGGGCATGTACTTAGGAAAGATCCACAGTCAATCACAAGAACAGCACTGCACTGGACCCCAGATGGCAAAAGAAAGAGAAGTACGGGGAAGAATGAAATGAAAGCCATGAAGTACTCTTGGGGTTCATTGACTAGTCTGGCCCAAGATAGGCAGAGGCGGAGAAGCTTTATTGCTGCCCTACACACTATTGGGTGTAACGGATGATGATGATAATTCTATTTATTTTAATATTTTTGAATAGTTCATTTAGGCTCTTATTGAAGATCTTTTTAGTGTGGGTGAATGGAAGAAATATTTATGGGTTATGGGCTAAATAATAGAAAAGATTGGGTTCTATAGCCTTGGCTGGCAACCAGTCTATCGCAGAAAGCAATGACAACCTACTGTGGGATAATCTTCTGACCAGTCAGTCATGTCTCTTTCGAGATATAATCGCTTAAAGCTTGTATCATGTATGGCACTTAACTGACTGATTCTAAACTAGCGTTGAGTTTACTTATTTCTAAAGCATTAATGTATTTAATTTTAAAATTGTTCGTCAGGTGGACCAAAGGATTTAAACCTATAAAACTCCGGAAATTGATTACTCTACGTTTACCCTTTCCTTTTCTTTCTTTCTTAAAGATTGTAAGTGGCAGAGAAGCAAGAGATCGGGAGAGAGTTATACAGGTGAGAAGTGTAAGAAAAGAAACTATTACAATTTAAATGGCAGTTGCATCAAACTGGTTCAACAGTAAAACGGTGAGACCTAAGTGCCAATCTAGTAGCACGCTTAAATTCATTTTAGTCGAGAAATAACCTCATCTAAACAGTTACCATGAATATATTTATTGAAAACACACACACACACACACACACACACACACACACACACACACACACACACACACACACATATAAATAAAATTAATTTTAGTCGAGAAATAACCTCATCTAAACAGTTACCATGAATATATTTATTGAAAACACACACACACACACACACACACACACACACACACACACACACACACACACACACATATAAAGACTTAAAGAAAATTTATCTTAGCCCACGAGTTTCATCCTCTGAAGATCTTTATCAATCCAAATATAAGGATTTTATTTTGTAAGAAGTATTTATAAACAAAAGTAAAATTGTTTGTTTTTCAAAATTTTTAAATTTAAAAAGCTCTCATAAATATTCATCAGGTGAACTGAAAAGTGAAGGTAATTATGAAAGATGCTAAGTGATGTAATCTAATGTCTAATAAACGAAAATGATGAAATAATTTTGTTGAATTTTTTATGCATTTAATATTTAGATCGAAGTTGTGGTTATATTTATTTTATTTATAAATAATTCATTTGATAATTATATTTTCGTATATTTTCTTCAGTGTGTTTTTTGTAAATTAGTCATGCATAGAAATAAAATCAACCACAACTTTGATATAAAAAATGTCATACTTTTCACAAGAGAAAGTAACTTAGACGAAAAACTCTTAAGCATGCCACTTAGCTAACAAATCCTATCAAAATATAAATCTATGCCCCAAGCTTTTTAAATATTTTCATAACTGAAAGAATTACTTCTTTCCCAAGCAAACATACATGACTATAAACATGTTAAACAGATTCAATTTTGTTTAATTTTTTATTTTACTTTTGTTTATAAATACTTGTTGTAATATATATATATATATATATATATATATATATATATATATATATATATATATATTGGACATTCCGGTGTATGTGAGTCCAGCAGTTCAGCTTTTAAAACTGAACACCCAAACCACCTTCAAATAGTATTTGTAGAACCAAACACACTTCTCGGAAGAGAACTGTTGCACTTACGATCCTCCTCAGGTTTTGAAGTCAAAGTTGACTTGTTAACAAACAATCTTCCCTGCTATTTATCCACATCTAAAGAGAGAAGGATATTTGCATGTAAGTGAATGTAACTTGAATGAAATTCGAATTCGACTTTCCGACTTCGAAGTCGCGATCTATTAAGCCGAATGATCAATATTCTAGTCTGATACGTTACATTCATTTCAGCGCATATAGCATTAGGAAAGGTATTAATAACTTTCCTCGCTCTCTTTTGGGCGAAATAGTAGGACTTGTATCTGAAAAACATTATTATTATTGTAAAAAAAGGGTTTTAATGCAATATTCACTTGCAAAAATTATATAATAATTATTCCTACAATCCAGAATATGTTTTGGATTAAAATATCCTATAACAGTAGAAAACAAATCAATTCTGTTGTGTTGTGTGGGTGTGCACACTAGCTCCCTCTGTAGATATTACAGACAAAAGCTCCACTCACTTTCTTTCTTTCTTTCTTTCTTTCTTTCTTTCTTTCTTTCTTTCTATGATATCAAATTAAACAACATCCGACTAATAGCAAAAATGATCCTTCTAAAAATAATTGCAATTACCGAAAAAATAAAACCTGCCATTAAATGTCCGAAGTATTGTTTATAGAGCTCGAATTCATTCGGATGATCAGTCAGTCCGTTAAGTGGCATACTTGATACACACTTTGGGAGATCATATCTCGAAAGAGACATGACTGACTGGGCAGAAGATTATCCCACAGTAGGTTGCCATTGCTTTCTTCGGTAGACTGGTTGCCAGTCAAGGTTATAGAGCCCAATCTGTCCTATTATTTAACCCATAACTGGAGGGAAGAGACGGATTAATACCTTTGCCAAGGGTATTTGTGCGTAAGTGAATACAAGGAATTCAACTGGAATTCGAACTTGGCATTCCGATCTCTCGTTCCGAATCGATATCCACTGCACCACAACGCACATTCCATCCGGATGATAATGATGTTAAATTTTACTTTGGAAGCACTTTTAAGAGGTGGAAGATAAGATTTAACAACCACATATTGTCTTTAAACAACAGTAAATACAGAAAAAGTACTGCTTTATTCATACATTATAGGAAATTAAAAAAGTACAAGAACCCAGTTATTACCTGGAATATCGTTGCTAAATCCAAACATTACAATGGAAAAGGAGATAAATATAATCTATGACTTAAAAAAAAACTTGACATTTTAAGCTATATCAATAATCCTAATTTGTTTAATAAAAAAAAGTGATTTAATGACCACATGCTGTCACAGAAAAAATACTTAAATTCTTAAACCCAGATTGATATAGATTTCTCTACGTTTACCCTTTCTTTCTTTCTTTCTTTCTTTCTTTCTTTCTTTCTTCTGCATTATTAGTTTAACAATTTTGAATTAAACCCATTTTATTTTTACTCCCTACATTTTTTAAATTTACTCCTAAATTTTATTTTTTATTCCTAATTTTTATTTTCACTTAATTCTATTTAAAATTTTAAAATTTTAATTTTCTATCTACATGTAATATTTTAATATTTAATTTTTTACTTTTATTGACTTAAGCCCCTTTGATTTCTTTTACCTGCATTTTTTATTTTTGATATTTTTTATTTTAATTTTAAAGTTGTAAATTAACTTTATAAGATTTGAAATATAATAAACTGTCAGGTTGAAATATGTACCTGATGATTGCATAACTCCGTGTCGTGACATAGACGTAGGATAATATATATTTATTAATATATATTTATTAATATATATTTAATACAGTTCTGTTCATACGTTGAGCTCTGTTTTATTAACACCTGAATAATAATTTTATACATATGTGCACCGTTATATGTATGTTTATTAATTTACATTACTATATATATATATATATATATATATATATATATGTGTGTGTGTGTGTGTGCGTGTGTGCGTGTGTGCGTATTCTGATTATTATGTATATATATTAAGAAAGGAAATATTCACCACTCACTTGCTAGCTCGGTTTCAATTATATAGCTCTATTCAGTCAGTAAGGACAAACTGCATTCCTTATTTCTTAAGTTTTTGTGTAATTTATACACACAAACACTGGAATTCCCACCGAAGCAAGGGTTAGGACGATCGTACGTGAAGTGGAGGACACACTCACGCACGCACGCACGCACACATACATACATATATGTCTGTTGTTATTTGACTGAAGTGCGTGTCTCTGAAATGAAAGAATATTTAATATCACATGTCGTAGCTGTTAGTTTTTGGGTGAATGATACCTTATGCTAATAGATTGCAAACAATCATTTCTGTTTATTTATTAAGATTTCCTAAATGCATGCATCATAGACTGCTTACCGTTATGAGAGAAATATAAGTTTATTGGCCATTCATATTGTCGAATATTTTTTGCAGATCTAGAGTAGGTAATTCTTTAAAATCGCCAGCGAATATGCTGTGTATAACGCGACCAGCATGTAGACGTGCGTCCACAGGATCCTTAATTGCTAATTTGTTTCTATAATACGTATGATCGTGTGTGATGATATGCATGTTCACCAGAAATCTGCTGAATAGATTCAGACGCAAGGTAGCTTGACATTTATAGGATCCTCAATTTGCTTTTAGCTCATTACACAAGCATGTATATTTTATATGCCGACGCTCACAATTAAATAAGGCTAGAATAAAAGCGTAGCCACACACGGACTGTTCATCTCGACATGAACACGAAACTGTAGAGAAGCATACCTTCATTCAGATTAAACCATACAAAGTATACAGGGTGCACAACATAACGTCATATTTTTCGCAAGTCATTCTTGAAAGGCAATTCGCGAATAAATCATTTTCACTGGGTGCCTCAAGATTTTGTGCGAGATTAAGCCAAGCTTTGTAAATATTCTTTCGATTTTTGTATCCTCTCACCAAATTTGTCTTCCCCTCTCTATCACTCTATCGTTTTCCTTCTTTATCTCTCTCTTTCATACAATCATCCGGTGTCCACATGATCGGTCACGACATCTATTAGAACTGCTGAAAAATCATCAGTATTTTTTCATCAAATAGTGGTTGATCATCCGTCATATGCATATTCCCTACACTCTTTGGTGATTTTAATTGATACATAGAAGTTATGTATCGCAACCAAATCGTATTGTGTTAGTCTAGTGGATATAAATGTCCATATCACCGAAAGGCATGTACCGATCGCCTGATACATACGTGTGATAGCTAATCGCAGTCGGTCATGTCAACTGGCATTGAAGTATTGAGGACATTTTTCGGTCTCCATTCTAGTATATTCTTTCAGGAATTGCTTTTACTGTGTGTTAAATGTATAAAGTGTGAAACTCAAGTTTCGTACAACTAGAGCTACCTTTTTTATAGGATTTGACGCTGTTAAGTGGTTTTGTTCGGTCAAGGGAATCTGAGCTTCGAACACTTTACTGAGTTGGTAAGTATATTGTTAAGCCATCTTGTCTTTTTTTTCAGTATTGTCGTTTTTATTCGTGAGTTTATCTGGATAAGAGGTTAGGTTTTGGCAAATTGTCTGTTAGTTGCACCAGCTGTTATATATATATATATATATATATATATATATATATATATATATATAGACAAGCCTGTTTCGATGTATTACAGCTCTTCAGTGCATCTAAATTATCCGTTTATCTACAAGCCTGGATCGAAATTCGACTAATCTATCATTAGACGAACATCTTACTACTGAGCCAGCTGCGTAACAGCAGTGATCAGCAGCTTTCACAAAAGGTTATTCATAGAATGTAAACAAATCCCAATAACTGAGAGCGTTCAATTTGATTGCTGAACCAAACTGTGTTCAATTCAGTAACCAAAGAAAGTAGCATAAAGTAGTCTTCTTTTACATGAAATCTACCCGTCTCTAAAGTGCCCTATCGACTAGCGTGAGCATGAAAAATCATCTGGAGACAAGCCTGTTTTGCTGTTTTACAGCTCTTTAGTGCAGCTAGATTATTCGTTTAGCTTCAAGCCCGGATCGAAATCTGTTTAATTTGTCATTAGGCGAACATTTTATGTGTGTGTGTGTGTGTGTGTGTGTGTGTGTGTGTGTGAGAGAGAGAGAGAGAGAGAGAGATAGAGAGATAGAGATAGAGAGATTGAGAGATATTAAATGAATTGCAAACATTTTGTCAGCTTATTTTTAATAAAATCCGTTCATACTCACGGATAATCTTTCGTGTATTATAATTGAAAGATATAAGAAATGAGCTGTAACTTTTACAATTTATTTTATTTTCTATTTCTCAACGTATTACAGAAAGGTATAGTAACACAGTTTTGCGGTATTTTTTTTGTTACTACAACTTACACCCCTGAAGATGAAGTCGGAAAGAGATTGAAAGTACTTTGGAACATCGAGAAATGGAAAATGAAATTAACTGCTTACATCTTTCAATTATAATGCATGAAAGATTAACCATAACCACGAACAAATTTGATAAGCAGACAATGTTTTGAATTTATTTAATACGACTTGCCTAAAAGAGAATTTGCTGCCTAAATACACAAAATTATATATATATATATATGGTAAAAATAACGGCCTTTACTCAGCTAAAAATAAATATATACAGGGTGTCCATAAAGTCCGTGTGCACTTTTTAAAAAATTATAACTTTATTTGTATTTGTGATAGAAATAATTTGTGAAAAATGAGCTTGAACAATTAAACAGATAATACAGTGTTTTAACAAGCACCTCGCCACTTTGCTTTGCGTGTTAGACAGTTTTTAAATCAGAAATTTCTTAACAGATAGATCGGAAGGGGTGGACCATTTTATTGGCCTCCACGTTCGTCAGATTCGACCCCATTAGATTTTTTTTCATATGAAAAGAATTGTGTATGCAAACAAACCTAGTTCATTAGAAGATTTGAAAGCTAAAATAATTAATATGATTTTAGGCATTGCTGTAAATCAGTTGGCAAATTTTTTCGGTGAACTGCAAAATCGTATTAATCTTTGTATTGCTAATGATGGCTAAATACACAAAATTATATATACATGAAAACTTAAATAAAATGATATATATGTGAAAACTTGAATAAAATTTCAATAAAACCTTAAAATATATAGATTTACTTCTTTCTAATTCTTTTTACAAATTATTTCTATCACAAATGCAAATAAAATCATAAATTTTTAAAAGTGCCCACGAACTTTATGGACACCCCGTATATGTAAAATAATATATATATATATATATATATATATATATAATTTATTTAAAATTTATAACATAAGTATGTTATAGCATCACTACAAATTATATATTTTGTTTCAATACTTGATCACTTGATAAAACGCAAGAAGTGTTGAAACAATATAGCTGTGTAACACTATTTTTGGTACCGAAAAGGAAAATGCGAAGGGAAAGGATGAAGAGAGGTAAGTTAGGTAATTACTGAAATTTTCTTTCTTTCTTTCTTTCTTTCTTTCTTTCTTTCTTTCTTTCTTTCTTTCTTTCTTTCTCCAGCCGCTAACGCTAGGCGAGAAATATGTTTAGACCATACAAGCACAGTAGATAACGTTTTTTATGACACTTGAATGATGCCAAAAGATTCTTATTGCAAATGTCGGAAATCTGTTTTCACTAAAAATGAGTTTTTATTGAAAAATGTAACGATCTTTGATAGAAGCAGCAGCTATATAAGCAACAGGGCATGGTGGATTTGATGACCCTAATGACAACTACCTCCCCTGAGAAAGAAAGACAAAAAATTCCTGGAAATAAAGTCTCCTGGTTACTTATTTAATTTTGCGACGTTAAGAATTAAAGGAGAAACATGATTTTCTTTTCGACCAAAGCAAGATAATTTCTTATAGCGACTGAAATGTTAAAAACACAGATGCGAAACGCCCACACACACCGAAAGCGGAAAAACGAAAAGGACGATAATTAAAATTTGACCGTTCAGCTGAAACAGGTCCCTGTGGCGGTGGTGAAAGGCACTTACACAGAAGAAAACGGGTTGATCATATGATCAATAAAAAAGAGCTGCGGTGAAATTCGGGGAAGTCGAGGGAACGTTTCACTTCCCTATAACAATAGTGCAAAGCAATCACGGAGTAAAGAGGGAAACAAGATTGATCAAATGACAAAAAAATGAAAGTGATTCCTTATTGGTCATTTGAAAATGCTAAGTGTATCCAAAAGTGTGACACAACAACCCAGAGAATCTATATAAGTAGATGAGTCAGTTAACAGAAAACAGTTGAGTTGAGTACCGTAGGGTAGGACCGGTACGGAGAGAGTTAACATGAGAAACATGTTGTCACGTGACTGCCTGCCTTAGAAGAAACTCTGATTTCAACCTGGTGCCAGACCAACCAACTTAGTGTTAGATCCTGTAGAAAACGTGGGTTAGAATTATAGTTCTTCATGCAAGAGTGAAAAACTCTAACTAAATAATGTACTGAACATAACGTAAGTATATAAACTACTTGTTAATTTTACAAAGATTTCCTTTTTATTGTGGTTCCCAGCTTTGCCTGGATCATTGATGCAGCGGATTTTCGGTGACTTTTAACGCAGACCGACTTTGTGATCAATCAAGCACAAAGTTGGCAGTGCCCGGTCTAGAACAAAGACTATCGATCGGCCGTGAGATTTTGAGTGTCGACGCAGAGGAACGGTGGTGTGGGATGCTCACAGCTACTTTGCAGTGATGTTATAACATACTTATATTATAAAATTTAAATAGATATTATTTGCTGTATTCTGTATTGAGCACTCTTTAGTTTCCCCTGGTGTCAAATAAGTCTTTTGATGTTAGGTTGAAACTTGGATGCACACACACACACACACACACACACACACACACACACACACACACAATATATATATATATATATATATATATATGTATATATATATATTATTCGATTATTCAGGTCAATAGGTGCAAATAAATATACTATAACAGACAATAATTAAAACAAATTAAAATTATGTCTGAGTTAATCCATTTAACGGATGGATGCGGTGCGTTATCTTAGTAAAAGATTACTTTTTCTTCTTCATTTGCGGCCATTTTTGGCGATTTCTTTCTTTAAACGCATTAATAATGTTATATAATATTCGTTTTTGATAGTTCTTCCTTTCTCAAGTTAATCGATGAACAAAAAACCTTGCGCATCCCAAAATAGAGAAGTTAAAACCTTGCCTGCTGATGTTTGCGTCTTTGGTCGGCTTTCACTTGCTGCTATGCACTCAGCTAAATGCCAATTAATAGATACGGAGCAAAGTGATGAATCCATGTTTCATTCATCGTCACATATTTACAAAAAACTCCTTGTTGCATTAAAACAGTTGCAAACAATGGTCTGAAACGTCGACGCGTTGTTGTTTTTAATCGACTGTGAGAAAATGTGGCACGCACTTTGAACACAACTCTCTCATTGACAAATGTTCTTGCAAAATGGTGAATACACTGCCTTCTGATATGTTCAACTCATCTGCGATCACACGCAACTTCAATTTACGATTGGTAGTGGATTTTTGGTATTTTCCGGGTATTTTTCTGCCGATTTTGGGCGAACATGCGTCCAACATCATTAATGTCAGTACAACCGCGTTTAAAGTCACAATAAATTTTAGCCGTTGTTTCCGACGGAGCAGAGTTCTTATAACACTTATCAAGCGTGGGAAACAATTTTAAGAATGTTAGTAATGCGCTAATCGTTCAAATAGCAGTATCCGGAATTTTGGCTTTTTGTCTAGCATCGAATACTGAGTCTATAGGAGGTATCTCTTATTTTTATGTCTAACAATGCTTTGTCTCCGCTTTTTATATCTGCCTTTTGGATCAAAACAGCTTGTTTTGGATTTTCATACTTGAATTTGATTCTGGACTTCCCATTGGCTGGTAAATAAAATTCGCGTAGGCTCGTGAAATAGTAATTTGATATTTGATTAATTTTTATTTTTCAACCGAAACATCTGCGCAAACTCGGATGCGCACGACGATTTTTATTCATTTGCTTTTTAGTTGTTGTAGAGCAAACATCCTGTCTCGCTTTTGCTCGGTCGGTTTCACCACAAGTCAATTACATATAGGTACCTTCTCTAATTCGCAGGAAAACAGCATTGCGTAATGAAAAAGGCCACAAACTTAACGAAAATAGTTTTATCGTCAAAATGCTGATGTTATTATTAAGAGGAAAGATCAAATAATTTTTTAATTATTTAAAATTTTTTAAAATCCTTTCTAACATGTTCGAAATTTTGGTTAAAATGCTTGTTTTTTTTACGTCATCACCTTCTACAAAGTTTAACATTAATTTTTTTTGCGCTTTTTTCCGTTGAAAACACATTTATTTGAAAATTCTTGTGAAAATCAAATAATTGTCCGATTTTAATGAAATTTTTAGAACTTATTCACAAACGAATGAAATTATTTTTGAAATGTTTTTTTTTAGAAAATATTGGTAAAAAACTTTTTAAACGTGTTAATTTTATTAAATTTCGCACAGAACCTTCTTATTTGTTGAAATTTTTTTTGTTAAAAGTAGGAGTCATTGGAGATTGTAAATCACATACTTTTTTTAAAAAATTGTACAATTTAACTGAAAATCTGCTCTGAATTGAAAAATAATGAATCCAATAAAATTATGACATTGCTTTATTAGAAAAGCCTTTAATTGTTTTTGTAAATAAATAATATTAAGAATATTACATTATTGTCTGAAGAAATAAAATTTTTCTGATGAATAATGAATTTTTACAAGAATTTTTTCATTTCTTTTATAATTTAATTATAATAATTTATAAAAGTTTAAAATCGTGTAAAATTCTGTATTGGAGTATTTATTGGATGTAATATAGTAATTAAGTGGGAGCGAAAGTTACGAGTACAAAATTTCAAAGATTAATAAACGTAGTTATGCTTTATTATGTTAATTTTTTTTTATTTTTACCTTATTTTCATGTATGGCAGACTGAAATTGCCATTATTATAAAAAGGTTACGTAATTTAAGAGTTTTGTCCCTTCACTTAGATTTATGAAAATTGTCGTTTTTGGTCATGCGTAAAACCTGTCATCGCGTAATCAGTCAACAGTCCGTCAAATGTTCAACCAGATAAACATGACCAATTGTTAATTTGTTGTATATTACTTTTTTATACTTTAGTCAGTAATATATTTTTAAAATCAGATTAATTTAACTTTCAATTTTCTAATTTTATTAAAATAAAGTGTCAAATCTTTTGAAATATTTTTAAAATCGATGAATTTTTGTTTGTTTACAAATTTCTTAAAATTAAGAAAATGGTCGCTTTTAAGAAAATTTAAGAAATGGAAATTAAACGTGACTTTTCAATCTATATTATTTCATTCTGAAATACACCAGAATTTTTTACTTAATGGAAATAATAAATTTAATCATTAATCTTTTAATTAAATCTAAAATGAAATCTTTGTTTTTTATTTTAAAAATTTCATTTTAAAATTAGGTATCGAAAATTTATACCGAAAAGTGGAGGTACCTAACATAATTATCATGCACGCTCTGAAAGTAGCGTCTCCTGTTAATTTTATGTTACATAAATTAATAGCAGACACAATAACACTGTCGATAGAACAAGTTTCCGATTAACAAATGCAATTTGTTTTACATCGTCACCCGCATTTGTTGTGCATTTTCGTCAGCGATGATCAAAAGCATGCGCGCCGCCTTCATAAACATGTATTACTGCACACATCGCTGTCGTTCCTATTGAAAAACATTACCCACAACATAAATTGCACTCATGATGATTTTTACTGCATGATGAAATTCAGTGACACATCTCTGCATAGTATACATTTTAATTTCAGGTGCCATTTTGCAAGACTGCTGTTCATCTGCGACATGCTAAGAAATTGTAGCTGTTGTTGGTAAAGTTTAACATCTACCGCCAAACGTTTGTCTCTGACGCCATGGGCCAATATAACGAACTGGGAAGCCTTATTTACGGAGAAAATAGAAGAAACAGTAAGGGAAAAAAGAGAGAAGAAAAAGAAAGAGAAATGAAAGAGGAAAGAAAAGTGTAAAGAAAAAAGACGAAAGAGAGAAGAAAGAGGAAAGAAGAAAGACAAAAAAGAAAGCGGAAAAAAGAAAAGAAGTAGAAAGATTAAAGGAAAAAAGAAAGAGTATAAAAGAAGAAACAGGACAAAAGAAAGGCAATAGAAAAAAGAAGAAACATAGAGAGAGAGAAATGAAAAAGAAAGAAAAACGAAGACTGAGAAAAGAAAAAGAGAGAGGAAAGATGAAAGAAGAAAAAGGAGGAAAAAGAAAAGAGAGAAAAAGATGAAAAAAGAAAGAGAGAAGAAGAAAAAAGAGAAAAATATTAAAGAAGGAAGGGGAAAGAAGAAAGAAAATATGAAAAGGAAAGAATGAAGAAAAAAGAAGAAAGAGCGAAAAAGAAAGTAAAGAAGAAAGAAGAAACAGCGAAGTATAAATGCAAAAAGAAGAGAGAAGTAACATGAAAAAAGAAAGAGGAATGAGAGAAGAAATAGAGAAGAATGAGAGAAAAAGAAGAGGAAAGAGGAATAAGAAAAGAAAAAAGAAAGGAGAAAGAAGAACGATAGAAGACGTGAAAAGAAAATCATAAGAAAAAGAAAAGAAGAGGGAAGTAGAGAAGAGAAGAAAGAAGAAAGAGGGAAGAGAAAAAAAGGAAAGAAGAGAAAGAAAGAGAGAGTATAAGAAAGAATAAAGGGTGAAAGAAGAATGATCAAAGATGTAGAATGAACAAAGAAAGAGGAAAGCGGAAAGACATGAGAAATATCAAAGAAGAAAGAGAAAAAAGAGGAAAGATGAAGGAGAGGATAAAGAAAAGAGAGAAGAAAGAGAAAAAAAGATGAAAGAAGAAAGATAGAAAAATAACCAAAAAGATAGAAAGAACAAGAAGAAAAAACATTTTCGTGATCCAACTCATACAAGTTAAAAAACGGTGATATAATATAAGCTACTAGTTGACAAACTTGAACTAAAAAATGACGATTGTCTCGCCTCCACAAAAAAAAAAAAAAAAATAGTAATAATAAAAATAATGATATAATTTCTTTAAAAAAAAAACAAAGAAAAACTTGGATCATTTCGAGAAATGTACGAGTGAATTGTGAATTCAATCCACAATGGGTTCCCTATATTTTCGGTTTGTGTCACATCTACGCTTAGAAAATCACCATAAGATGAAAAATGTTGATATATTTCTAACATAAATATTAAAAAGAAACAACCCCCCCCCCCCCGCAAAACCCTCCTCCAAAAAACGATCCAATTCCAGAAAGAAAAACATTTACATTATTTACATTGTTCAGACTGTTGTCCTCGTCTTTATTGCCATATTCGCAGCACATGATCCAGTAGATAAAAGAGTTGGTTAGATGTAATTACTTGACCCAATGTGCGTTATGGCGCAGTGGATATCGGCTCGGAACGAGAAATCGAGGAACCGAGTTCGAATTCCAGTTGAATTCCTTGCATTCATTTACGCGCAAATACCCTTGGGAAATGTATTAATCCGTCTCTTCCCTCCAGTTATGGGTTAAATAATAGGACAGATTGGGTTCTATAGCCTTAGTCGGCAACCAGTCTACCGAAGAAAGCAATGACAACCTACCGCGGGATAATCTTCTGCCCAGACATGATCGCCCAAGCGTGTATCGCGCATGGCACTTAACTGACTGACTGACTTGACCCAAGGAGTTGTGATTTCAGTACCTAACTACAGCGTTGGGGAAAAATACAGAGTTGAGTTAAAAAGAGATCACTAAAACACCCGGAAATAGCATGTTTCATGGGACGAGAACAATATACCTCATTGATCGAAATAAAGGGTTCGGTTCCAAATTCCAATCACCTGAAGATAGCCAGAGCGTACTACGGCTGAAACGTCGTGAACATGGCAATAAAGATGAGGACAACAATCCGAATAATGTAAATAATGTAAATACCTCATCGCAGAAGTATCGACAAATAGAAAAAACATTTGTTAAGAAAATGGTTTTCTTAAAAGAAAAAAAAAGAATTTAAAAAATTTCTTTATTTCGTGCTAGCGTGATTTCCACCGTTGGGAAATGGAAAACGCTTGGTTACTTCAGTGGTGAACAGACAAAATATTCCCCTAATTATTGTGCCCGACGTTTTGGAGTCATTGATGATTGACAGGTAGTTACTTTCCAAAAAGGTGCATAGAGATTCACATTTGTTTACACTTTCGTTATTTGTACAAATTTTATCCTTAAGAAAATTTTGAAGAAAATCTGTTCTTTATAAAATCTCATCTATACTGATGCGTTTATGTGAGGAGTGAGATTTGTCAAGAATAGGTCAAGAGGGTAGCTATCATGCACGCACGTACGCACGCACGCACAAGCCGATATGAAATCAGAGCCATAAAAAAGAATAAGTAAAAGTGTTTATGGATAAAAACGTTGCTCGAAGCATCATAAAACCTACGTTACAGTGCCCATCTGTGATCAAAATGGCTAATTCAAATTTGCGGGTCAATTTAAATTTTGAACACGCTATCGCGTATCACAGCAAGATAATTATATTTTAACGCTGAAAAAGTATACTGGAATCGAAAAGTAAGATGGAGCTAGTGCTTTTAAAAGAAATAATAGAAATAATCATGCCAGTATCCGCTAAGGGATTTTTTTTTTCATGCGTGTTTCTCAGACGAGGATTCAGGTGCACTAATTGGAAGTTTGGAATACTATAAGACTATTATACACACATACATACGTGCGGCTACGCAGCTCCCACATGTTCGTGTACAAGTTCATGTAAAAAGTTATTAACAGATAGGGAATTAAGTAGAGCCATAATGGTCAATATGCTGAAGGGACACAGCACATGGAAGATCTATTGAGGATGTCTTTTTAATTTTCCAAAAACGGTCAGCATGTTGCGCTCGTATTTATAGCTGATATTATTGAGTGTTGGCTTTTTCTTTATTTATTATTAATGCTTTGAGTATTTTTTCGTTTGTTTTTTTTTTTGCATGTAGGTGAGGCTATGATGGTTGGCATTTTCCACAACTATGTTTCGGGAGAAGTTTTCTAGTTTACCGTGTGTGTTTAAATGGGTTCTAATTGAACTATAGGATGCAGTGGGTAAATTATCGCCAGTTTGTAGTTTAAACCTGACGCATGAATATTGCTTTTCTTATTATTTTGACGACTGCACAATATAGTGGGGCCAGTTGTTCAGCGTCTGTAAGAAAAAGAGCACCATGACGCAATGCACTCTACCAGAAATTTGATAACGTCATGCTGTACTGCCTGACATTCGCATAGGAAGCTCTAATACCAGAAGTACAGTGTGTTTGAGGATAGTGCAGAGGAGTTGGATGATATATCCAGTCAACATCATGGTGTTTGGTGTGATCACTAATGATGTCGAGGTTTTGCCTCCATTCAACATCCCACAGAGCCTCAGACTCAACACAGACACCTACATTAAGTGCCTTGAAGAGATAGTGTTGTCCTGGGTCAAGAGGGTGACTGCTGAAAGACCCTATAATGCTTTCCATCTGATCCTGGTAAGAAAATGTTTAACTTTTTGCAATAAATACAGCATATATTTTTTCAGTTTGGTATAGGTATATTTTTCAGTGAGTGTGTTATATGGAATTCCTGCATTGTTGTTTTTCGGTTTTGTTTTGTTTTTATCTTTAACAGATTCTTACCAGGATCAGATAGAAAGCATTATTCTTCCTAAAAAATACGCTGGAGGAAAATAAGAAAAAGACGTGAGTAATTTCAATTTCAATTTTAAAACCTGCAATCAAAGAATTAATTAAATTTGAAAAAGATATGTTTTCATATTAGAACAAATAAAATTTAAAAAAAATCAACAACATCCAAAAATTATTAAACAATGAAGTAAAAAAAAACATACAAAATATTCTTATTAAAGGGGATATATCCAACAACATTTATGAAATAAACCTAAAGAAATACGAAAAAAAGATAAATGAAGAAATCACAAAATCTTATAAAAAGTCCCGGATTCCTATATTAAAAATATTAACAAGGAAGCTAAAATTATTACAGATAAATTGAATTTAAGCCAAAAATACAAACTTTAACCGACAGACAAGCTTTCTTAACAATCAAAGACCAAAAAGAAGATTATCTCAATAACCCAACTTATAAATCCAACAAAAATAACCCAACTTATAAATCCAACAAAAACAGAAGTGGGCAAAATAAGCCATCAAATATTTTGACTTACTAAGAAAATTCGCTCAAGCTAACCAGTGGAAGATTGCATTTCCTGGTTCCAAAAAATACAATGCAAAAATAAATATACGTTCATTAAATATGACATAAAAAACATCTACCCATCAATTTCTGAAAAAGATTTGATGGAAGCGTTTCATTTTGCTAAACAGTACATAAACATACTATCTGAACATTTTGATATAATCCTACATTGCCGCAAATCAATACTTTTTCACAATGGTAGAGCATGAATTAAAAAATCAAACAATGGTACCTTTGATGTACCACAAGAATTGTATGACGGTGTCGAAATTTCAGAATTGATGGGTATATACATTTTAAATAAAATCAGCAAAATAATCCACATAGACAACCACGGATTATACAGAGATGACGGATTAATGGCAGCACCAGAGAACAAAAGAGAAAATGATAAAATTAGGAAAAACTTTTCAAATTATTCAAACAACCAGACATTGAGATAATAGTAGAAACAAATAGAAAAGTAGTCCAATATTTAGATGTGGAATTAAATTTAAAAAACTGGCGATGTCGTTCCATACATGAAAGCAAAAACAAATTTAAAGTACATAAACACAAGATCTTACCATCCCAAAAGCATAATCAAGCACATTCATAAAGGAATAGAACACAGGTTATCAAAAAGTTCATCAAACAAAACAATATTTGATGAAAAGAAAATGAAGATGCACTAAGAAAATCTGGCCATAAGAACATTTTCGAATACAATCCCTAAACAAACAGACAAAAAAAAAAAAAACAATAAAAAAAAAGACGATAGAAAACGAAAAATTATCTGGTTCAACCCACCATTTAACTTATAAGTAAAAACCAAAATGGGAAAATATTTTTAACTGATCGATAAACACTTTCCAAAAAGCTCAGAATTAAACAAAATTTTCAGTAGGAATACAATCAAACTGAGTTATAGCTGTACTAGTAATTGATAAAATTCATAAAGAAACAAAATGCCAGAAATTTAAATTTCATTACACAAAACAAGATCATTAATAAAGAATGTAACTGCAGTAACAAAAACGGACTTTGTATTACAAAAGAAGTCATTTATAAAGCAAAAGTACATAACTTAAATGGTCAAAACAAAATATATTTGGGATCAACCAAAGACACTTTTAAGACCAGATGGTTCAATCACAAGTCTACATTTAAAATAGAAAGCTTAAAAACTTGTACAAAATTGGCTACCCATGTGTGGAAATTAAAATCAAAATATGGAAAAGACCCAGACTAAACTGGAGTTTAGTGAAAACTGCCAAGCTTTACAACGGTGACAAAATATGCAGACTGTGCCAGGAAGAAAAGTTTCCTATTATGTTATTCCCAAACAAAAAGGAATTGCTGAACGAGAGAACAAAAATTATGACTAAGTGTAATCATACCATAAAATACCTATTAGGTTTATGCAACAATGGATAAAAAACGTTATAATTTCTTCTACTTTTAGAAATTGCACGTTCAAAAATTAACCGTTACGTGAGCGTTCTTAAAAATCGGTAAAATTAGTTATTGCAAATCACCTGATAACGCAATATGGTACAAACCTAGATCTTCGATATGTATGTGTATGTATACATGTATGTAGGGATAGAAAACACGTATTGTAACTACTCTTTTATCAATTCATATAAATGTTTGGGTATATATACAGCACGTAATTATTTTCCAGAGAAGGACAATGCATCTCAATTTCCGGTCTATGATCATGTTACGATGCACCCGCTGCCATCATCAGCTTGTATGTATTGATTTCTTGGTACTTGTTAAATTTGCCTCGTGCCGAGAAAGAAACGAGATAAGATAATGACAGTTATGTCAGTCGCAATAAATGTTTCCCACTCCTCCAAACACCTGCAACAATGACAACGTCTATCAACAATGATTATAATAGATAACAGGTTTAATACTATCACTACAAATTGTAGTGGGAATTATTATAAACTGGTATATTCGGACCAGTGTCTTCGTCTTGGATATTACAATTCAAACAGTTGAATTACTCTTCGATATTTTTTCAAGTGTCTTTAAGTTGTCTGTAGGAAGTTTGAATCGAACCCTTCAATTCAAAGAGACACGTTCTTCTTCCCTTCATTGGTTGCAGAATTTTCAAGTTTTTTTTTACTGTGACCCATTTGCAGCGCGACCCATTATACCTACCTGTAATAAATCAAATACAAACTCTGTTCAATCGACAATTTATACGCATATTTCTTATGATTCGCACCTATTTGAATTGCAAGTATCTGTTTGTATTATCTATTTGTATGAATATGAACTTATTAATTTTAGGAATACTAATTTTAAAAAAATCCCAACACTAAGTAAATAATATTGAATATTTCAACCATATTGCAAGTATTCCACACAGTAAAGTTTTGTTACTTTAATCTTTTTAGGTATCTCAAAAGAAGTCAAAGTTTGCTTGTTAATGTTGATGGTCCACTTGTTCCCTTTTCTTTTCTCGAATGAAATAACGGTCGATCATTAAGGTTGCTTCTGAAATTTTCCAATAACACACGTTACAAGTGTTACAGAAAAAGTTAAAAAAATAGCATGTTCTTAAATATCGCTGAACTCACCAAAACTTCTGAGATTTCAAATGAACGCAACTCATCATCTTGCTACCACAGAAAAAAATGTACCGGTACTCGATTTTGACATTGTGTTAGGAAATTAACTTCTAGCCCTGTATTCAGAGGCAACTGAATTATTCAACAATCTTAACAGCTTTCACCGGCCACGAAACGAACGCTCTGCACACCTTCGTAGCTAAGTTTTAGCGCGTTGTCTTTGTGAGAGAGAACTGATGTCACTCAGTCTGTAACTAGTTTAACGAACAAAATGCATAAATTCAACGACAACAGACTATATATATATATATATATATATATATATATATATATATATATATATAAGTTGAATATATGGATCAGAATTTGACAAGATGAATAGAATAAGTAAAGAACAAATAGAAAAGTGTCTTTAATCTAACATATTTCGCTTTTCTTCTGAGATTTATTAAAGACGAATGATTTAAAAATGCAAGAGAAGTTGATTGAGGTATAGTTTCATTGGTCACATACGTGTCGCGTGTGATAATGTAATGGATAAATATTAAATGTGGAAGAAAAAACTTGTGTCTGTTTAAGTTTGTGTGCCAACGCATAATAAAAACATTAGATGTTTATTATGAATGTAAGTATATGTAAGCGAAAATAATGTGTGATAAGCGCATTCAAACTATAGACGAACTAAGTGTGTGCATATGTCGATAACATTAGAATGTGTGAGTGACAGTGACGAAACATTTCCGTTCAAAATACGTAACAAGTATTGTATACCTGTGTCAAGTGATGGAATGAATTTTGTTTTTAAATAATATGAGAGAAGCAGTTATGAATGTATGTGTTGAGAAAAACCATGTGTGAACGTGTGTGTTTATGAGTCAGTAAAGTGGTATGTACGTGTCAAGTGATGGAACGATTTTCTATTCTAAATAACGTGAGAAAATCATGTATGAATGTATGCATATGAAAGAATTATGTATGAATGTGTGCGTATATAAGTATGAATCGTAAACAAAATATATTTCCTGCTATGGGAGCATTACTCACATATCAGAGTGAACTCATCCAGATTCTATTTAAGCCAGGAGACAGTATTTGGCGGGGACAGAGTCGACTAACTGGACTCTGTGTCATTGAGTAGTAGTTTTTTACTTGCATTTGGAATCATTATTACGTGGAATTTTTGTTACCTGTGAGTACGTCATTTTGTTTACATTGTTGTATTTGTCTTGGTCGCTCGTTTGTTTTTTCTGGAATTTTTGTGTTGTGAGCGGGGGGTGGGGAGGCAGGCCCAATTATGGCTTCGTCTCCCCAGCCCTCAACTTCTGACGATGTGCCGACGGTGACCCCCTCACCATCAGTATGGGCAAAATCTCCCTTAAAAAAGGACGCAAAGTATTACCTGCAAATGCAGGAAAAATACAAGGATCACATAAATGAAAACGAGCTTATTGTGGTGCCGGAAATAGTGAATGTTATTGCAGCAAGAACGATATCCCTGCTTACATTGGAGGCAAAACCCCGAAAATTTATTGGTGTCAGCAGGGAGAACATGGAAGAGGCCTTGAAGACCTTAAACATCGTCCCATGTGTCCTAGCTAGTAGGTCCCGTGCCATGTGGGGCGTTCTACTGAGCACGGAAATTGAGGCTAAGAATTTAGCCGATAATACCTTGACGGAAGAGTGCATCCAGATGCAGATAGAGTATCTGGGTACTCAAAAAACCAAAATAAAAATTCATGGAGTGCTGATGGACATTGCGTGCGATCATGTGGGATAATTTTTTGCTAGTTTTGGAGCGGTCGAGGAGGTGGCGCAGGTGAAAAGTAAGGCCGGTGTGGCCACGAGGATGTGAACGTCAGTGTGGTGGTGGACCGGCAGAATTTCTTAAGAGTCCCTGACATTTTGCTGTGTCGGGGCAGGAAGCTTTTTTGTGGTTGTAGAAGGAGGGAGGCTGCACTTTTGGTCCTGTGGTATGGCAGGACGCATATTTAAAACGTGCCCCGAAGAAAACGGGAGGCAGAATAAGTGGCACCGGCAACACCGCCGGTGCCAAAAACACCAGTAGCGGAAGGAAAAACTTCCGAACCAAATAGCGGAGCTAACGAGTGGACAGAGGTGGTTAGGAGGGGGAAGAAAGTGGCTTCCCCTTCTCCTCAACAGGAGACACCACCACCTCCAGAAAAGAAGAAACCTCGTAAAGAGGCTAAATAACAACAACAACAACAAGAGCAGCAGCAGCAACGACAACAGCAACAACAACAACAAAAGCAATAACAACAGCAACAACAATAGGAGCAGCAGCAACAACAACAACAGGAACAAGAACGGTAGGAACAACAACAGCAACAGCAGAAACAACACAAATGGAATGCGAGGAGATGCCCCCTCCTCGTTCCTCATCATTGAAAAGTGGAAGAGAGGAGGAGGAAGAGGGTGTGACCAAAAAAGGGAAAAAAGAAAAGAAGGGCAGGGCGGAACGGCCCATTTTAACGGACAAAAACCCAGTCTGCCCAAGCATCATCTGTCAGAACTACCCCTTTTGAGAGGAGGAGTATATCTGCCTCTCCAATTAGACACATCTCATCTCCTTCCTCCACACTCCCCTTGCAACCAGTAACTCTTTTCTCCTAACACTCTTCCCTTCCAGAAAATCTCCCTACTCAATCTGAATCCCCCTCCTCCAAATTGGAAACGCCCTCTCCTAGCAATAGCCAACCCTCCCCTAACAATAGCCAACTCTCCCCTACAAATAGCCAACCAAAAGAAAAGAAAAAGAAAAGGGATACTCTCTTTAAAAGATGGATATATGTCGCATAGAGAGGTCGGCCTTAGTGAGGGACCTCTCCTCTCAGAAAAGAACCCTCCTAAGTTCACTATTTGTTGACCTCGATCGACGGAAAGTCGATCGAGGACCCAACCAATTTTCCGCAAGCCCCTGGAGTTTTAACACTCATAAGGAATACCGGGGGAAATCTTAAGGTGTGGTACTTCATACAGCTGTTGAAGAGTTCCCCAAGATAAAAATGGCCCAAACGGGCACAAAATATTTACAGAAACTTTCTCACTTTTGTTCAGAGAGGGTCCCTCGCATCCTCCACCCCTCATTATATAGGGCTGTAAAGCTAACGTTTCCCACGGACGTCGGCGGTATAGTGCAGGACGGACGAATAACGTCCGATATTGGTACTGGTAGCCTGGGACAGGGTCCTTACTGCCATTGATTTTCGCTCTGTATGTGACCAGGAGTATTTTTTGCTTTCTCGTTTCAGGTTTAAAAGATGTCAATTAAGTTAGCCAGCTTGGATGTGAAGAGCCTTAGGGATCGGAGTAAGGCTGCCCGCCTGCTTCGGGACCTCTTGTCCTTTGGTGTGGATGTCGCCGCGATCCAAGAGACACTTTGTTTGCAAGGCCGATGCCTGTGTGCTAACGACTTTGTCGTTTATTAAGCATATGGGAACCGGCTGGCCAGAGGAGTTTCTTTGCTGGTTAAGCGTACCCTAGATACAAAGATGGATCCATGTCGGTGCCGAGGGCCTGCTGATTGTGGCCGATATTGCAGTGAAAAGCAATGCGTTTCGACTGGTTGCGGTTTATGCGCGGGAGGAGCGCGTCTCGTTTTTTCGGTAGTTGGAGCCTTTCTTGGTGGATTCAAGGTGACTCGTCTTAGTGGGGGACTGGAATGCCATCCTGGATCCCAAGCTGAATAGAGGGTGGGGAGCTAGCGGGAAGGCACGTGATCGTAGCTTGGTTGATCTCATCAAAGAGTTCGGATCGATCACAAGAGTGGGAGAATGGGGACGTGGGCTAATAGTTGACCTTCTACCCGGGTAGCTAGCTACCTGGGTAGAATGTTAGTTCGTGAAGCCGACATAGATCTTTTAGATTGTCCAACGTTCCACTGGTTAGGCTACTCGGACCACAAACTTGTTTGTGCTCAGGTAGATTTAGAAAATATGTCTAGAATGGTTGGTTA
This sequence comes from Ascarosepion bandense, assembly GCA_037127315.1. Classification (NCBI taxonomy): domain Eukaryota; kingdom Metazoa; phylum Mollusca; class Cephalopoda; order Sepiida; family Sepiidae; genus Ascarosepion; species Ascarosepion bandense. The sequence goes on from JBBBDQ010001493.1 coordinate 83,086, forward strand.
CTGGAAGTCCAACATGTCCTTACTGGACAGGCGAGACTTCTGGTGCCAGCTAATTAACTTAGTGCAGCGGGCGTTAACTGGGGGAGTCATTGGGAATAAGTGGTGGGAGAAACTTTAGAATAATATTAGGTCTTTCACCACCAAGTTCAGCAAACGGCTCAAACTACATAAGGCTGACAAGGTGAAGACACTTAGAGCTAATTACTCTCGGGCGGTGGATGGTGGGGATCCCCTAGAGATAGCCGTACTTTAGGAAGCCCTGGAGCGGTCGAATAGCGATCGTTACATGGGCCAGGTAATTAGACATAGGTCAAGCAAGATGTCTTCCGAAGCTGTGAACATGGGCGCAGAACTGCGCAAGGAAGAGATTCGCTGAGGCGGCGACCAGTACATTCGAGATTCGCAACCCGGAGGGACATACTCTTCGGTCGACTGACGATATGTGCGAGGCGTTTCGACGGCATTTCGAGATCCTGTTTACCAAGGAGCCTGGTCTCCGTGATGAGGAGTTGGGCAGCTATTTGGCTGACTTCCCCGGCTAGCTGCGAGATTACGGAGAGCGAAGTCTACGCGGTTTTGAAGAAGGTCGGCAGAAGCAAATCGCCGGGTCTCGATGGTTTGCTCCATGAATTGTACTTGAGGCTGTCGGACAGCTTTGTCTCGATTTTGACTGTCGTGTTCAATAATTGGTTCCGGTAGGGGTCCATCCCCAACCGGTTTACTAGGGATGTGATCACGCTGTTGAGAAAATGCAAGGATGTGGGGAAGGTGTTATAGGGTTACCGGCCCATAGCACTGCTAAACAAAGAGTTAAAGATTTTGGCCAAGATCTTGCAAAATCGTTTGCAATTAGTTGCCGAGTCTTTGTTGGGACCTGAGCAGACTTGTGCTGTGAAGGGCCGAACAATTCAGAGCAACCTGCATCTGATACGCACGATCACAGAGGGGATAAAAGACGACGAAGAAGCTGCGCTGATCAATTTGGATCAGTCCAAAGCATTTGATAGGGTTGATCATTGTTACTTGGAGGCAGTCTTGCGGGCCGCTGGATTTGTAACCAACTTCCACCGCTGGATTAGCCTCCTATATTAATCCCCCACGGCTGTGGTACAGGTGAACGGAAAGTTGTCGGGCGTTCTGGCGCTGTCTAGGTCTGTCCGACATGGTTGTCCACTGTCGCTCCTACTTTATACTTTGGCGTTGGACCCCCCCCCCTTCGCCGGCTAAGGGACAAGGCGTGCAGTCCGACCGTACGTGGAATCGCTGTCCCTGGTGGTGCTCGAGCAAGGGTTTCCGCGTACGCCGATGACGTCAATACTTTCGTGTCCTCCAGGAGTGATATCGAGGTGGTACAGAAGTTGCTTGAACGGTACGAACAGGTGACAGGGGCCAAGATTAACCGCAACAAGTCGTCCGGCTTGCGGTTAGGTGCCTGGAAGGGTGTTACCCTTCCATGGCCCTTCGACTGGACGGACGGTCCTGTCCGCATTCTTGGAGTGTGGTTTGGGCCCGACCTCCAGTTGGAGAAAAATTGGTCAGAAGTACTGGCAAAAGTCGCGCGTCGGTCGAGATTTGGCGTCGAAGGAATTTGTCCTTGAAGGGTTTGGCTGAGGCGTATGCTCCATACGTCTATCCCATTATCCTTTCTCGGTTGTCAGTACTTCCACTTTCTAAGAAGCGTAGGGAGGCGATCGAGCGTTTGCTATTCTCCCTTCTGTGGAGAGGACGCAAACACTACGTCTGCAAAACATGTCTGTTACCAACGTCCGTATCATGGAGGTCTGGGAATGCCGTACCTGATGGGTCACAAGGTTGCATCAAGGTTGTTTTTCTCAGGCGAGCAATTTTGGAAAAGTCATTGCTGGCGGAAATAGTGAGGGACATGTTCCCTAGCCTTACTATCACTCCCCCGCATCTCGAGGCGGTGCCGTAAGCCTCAAAGGCGATCGTGTGTTCTCCTCTAATGTCTGGCGGCCTTGCGGGCCATTCCACGGTCTAGTGACCTTTCACAGCTTAGGAAAGTCTTTTACCGTGGGTTAGTGGAGTTAGTGGAGGGCGTCGCGAAGGATTCATTACGTGATGTGCTCCGCTTCTTGGAGGATGAGTTTCGCTCGTTCTGGTTTTGGGTGCCAGGTGGCGATGATCTCAAAACTGAGTTTTCGCTCACATGGCGATTGGCTCGGAATCGGTTGCCTCTCAATGACAAGGCCTTCATATGGGGCCTGGCGGATTTGCCAGATTGTGACCACTGCAACCTTGGTTTGGAAGAAACGGCTTTGCACGCCTTCTACCATTGTTCGCGAGTTCGCCCTCTATGGGATCGTATCGGCGAGTTGACTGCTCGTATCGCGCCGCGAGAGCTGGTGCTCATTGATCATACATTCGGCTGTGACAGTGTGTCGCCTCCGTTCTCTGGGATGAAGCGTATGGTGTTTCTGTCGCTGCTAGCCACGGCTCGAATGGTGATTTGGACGACGCGAATGGAGGAAGGTCTTGTGAGGTCAGCGTCTTTCACATCAGAATCTGATCCGATATTTTGAGCTAATGCTCAAAATAAGCTAATGCTCAAAATAAGGATTATAACTGATTGAAAACATTTGACTGCGACAGACTTCAGCAAAAGGTGGGTAAATGTGGCGATCCTGGTTCGCGCGAACGGAGCTAGCCTTGATTTTCTCTTTTAGATCTGCTCGTTACATCGGGGTGGATTCCTTTGGAACCCTCCCCTGGTTAAGGTAGCTTTCTTTTGTGTACCTAGTTAATGTGAATGAATGTGTTCCTTGTCTGTACCTGGCTTTTTTCTTTGTTATGATCCAAGTCGAGATTTGCAACCTCCCCAGTTTGTTTTGGCCTCCTTTTATCTTGGCTGGTTTAGCCTTTTGATTGTCCCATTCCGTTAATTATTTTACACCCCCCTCCCTTAGCGAGTGTGCTTCTTGATTTCGCCGTTTGGTGGAATACAGCGGCCACTCTTTTTCTGGGATGGACGGGTCTTACTAACAGTGTTTATTATTTTAGTTTAAAAATTTATTGTATTTTTAGTCTGTTTTTTGCGTTCATCCGCCTCCAATCATTTCATCTTTCATTGAATGTTTTAAATGATATTATATTTTTTATAAATGCATTTTTATTGTCATGGGTTATTCTCCCCTTTTTTGGGTGTCCCTTGTAAGTTTGTGGTATTGTGGTGTATGAAGGATTGGGAGGTGATGGATGGGTTCTTTTGGTGATTGGCAAATGAGTGAATGGGTCGTGATAGTGTTTAGCTAGGTATAGGATAGTTAAGTGAGTACCAACCTCTGTCCCTCCCCTTTCCGGCCTTGTGCCATAATTTTGTATTTTATACAAAATAAATAAATAGTCGAGTAACTGGCTCCGGTCTTCGGGCTGGGGCCCCAAATGACTAGTTTAAGACCAGTTTTGAACCTATTCACCGCGGTGGATAGGTAATATTTTGACTAGTACCTGGGCGTACGCGCTCAGGTTCCCCACATTAAGAAAGACCTTGTGCCTCATTCTCTCAAGTGGGGGAGAAGGGTAAATTTTACTAAGTCGAGTAACTGTAGTAGTAGCATTATTGCGATACTTCAATACTCTGCTAAGCGCTTATATTTGATTGACCATCTGTATTTATTATATGTTGTATTGTACTTTGTATTGTTGTCAATATATGTATTTAACCCAATCCGTTGTGTTCGTGTTTTCTTTGAGTGGTCTTAAAACCAAGGCCACATCAATTGGCGACGAAGACTCGTAACTCACACGAAGAAATAAAAAACAGAATCGTCGTACATCAATTGGCGACGAAAAAAAACACAGAATCGTCGTACATCAATTTGCAATGAAGGTTCGTAATTCTCACGGAAAAAAAACACACACACACACAAACCCGTATGACATCAATTGGTCTTCGAACATCACACAGGAAAAACGAAACTTACCAAGGATTCGGACTACTCAACAAAACAATTACGAGAATTCAAGTGACCCTCCTCACCCTCCTCACACTGACAAGTCGGTCATACAATCAAGTATCTGGGAAATAATAACCAATGGAATTGGCAACCTTACAGAAAAACTGTAAGTAATTCATCCGATATCTTTATACAAATCTTTTTCAACGTAAAATGGAAGAACTTTCAAAGGTGATGCTTCAACTTATGTAGAATCAGTTCGAACAGCAACAGAAAGCTCATGAACGTCAACGGAGAACGGATGAACGACTGCTGGAGCAGCAGCAGAAAAATGAGGAACGATTGTTGAAACAGAAGCAGGAAATGGATTGGAATTGCAACAACAATGCCAGCAAAAAACTGACCAACAATTACAGAAACAACAAGGATTACTCATAAAATTACTGCAAGAGAAAAAAACCGGGAATGACTCTGCATTTCCACATAGTAACATTTGGAATTCAATGGAAACATTTGAATATGTACCAGGCAATGAGAAGACCTTCGGTGCATATTACAAACGATACAAAGAAGACCAAGAAATCAAGTCAGATAAACGCAGTCCAGCGAGAACGAAGAAAACAGTTTGCGTAAATACGTAACTGTAGAAATAGCAAATAAGAAATATAAACTGCAATTAGACAGTGGATCTGATCTAACGATTATTAATGTCCATACGTGGCGAAGATTAAAAAGACCAACATTACTACAAACGAAAAAATCAACAAGTTCTGTAACGGGAGAGAAACTGGATATCTTAGGCGAAGTAATCCTTACCGTTACGCTAAACGGAACAACAAAAAAGCTCATGAAAAATACCACGAACTCATTTGGCACTGATTGGATAAAAAAATTTGACCTCTGTAATTATCCACTAAACACATTTTGCATAAACATTCAGTTTACTACCTCAAAAAGTGAATAATTAAAAAATGAACGAAAAAACGAATTTGCGGACGTCTTCTCAAGAGGCCCGGGAAAGTGTACCAAGATAAAAGCAAAATTTCAAATGAAAGATAACGTAAAACCAGTCTTCAGAAAGAGAAGAAATGTGCCATTCGCTGCCATAGAACCAATCGACAAGGAATTGGACAGGTTAGTCGACTCACAAATATTAACAAAAGTAGATTTCTCTGAATGGGCAGCACCTGTGGTCTACGTCAAGAAGAAAACTAATCAAATTAGAGTCTGTGCAGACTTCTCGACTGGTTTAAACGCAGCTCTCAAAGACCACCATTATCCTTTGCCTAGCCCGGAATAAGTTTTTAACCGATTAAAATATAGGTAAAATATTCTCGAAGATCGATTTATCGGATGCATACCTTCAAATCGAGGTAGATAATGAATGCTCAAAGCTGCTACGCTTCAACACGCATAGGGCACTCTATAAATTTAATAGGTTAGCCTTTGGATTAAGGTTGCTCCGGCTATATTGCAACAAACAATGGACACAATGCTAGGGGACCTTGAATATGCGACCGCTTATTTGGACAACATACTAGTCTGAAGCGAGTCGGTTGAAGAGCATAAAGAACACATCAAGAGCGTATTTGGGAAGATAAAAGAATACGGCTTCAGAGTGAAAGAGTCAAAATTTGAGTTCTTTCTACCTCAAATAAAATATCTAGGGTTTATAATAGACAAAGAAGAGAGACGTCCCGACCCAGAGAGAATCAAAGCCATTAAACAGATGTCCGCCCCACACGATGTCCAATATTTACAAAGCTTCCTTGGATTAGCTAATTTCTACCAAAGTTTTATAAAAAAAATATGCATGATCTCAGGGCACTACTAAATAACTTGCTTAAGAAAGATGTACGATGGAACTGGACTGACTGGTCAGTCAGCGTTCAACGAAATTAAAAAGACATTAGTCTCAGATCTAGCATTAACACATTACGACCCTAACGTGGATGTTATAGTAGCCAGTGATGCTAATAGTATCGGTGTCGGTGCATGTATTCTGCATAAATTCCCAGACGGAACTAAAAAGCCTATTGCTCACGCCTCATGATCCCTACTCCCAGCAGAAAAGCAATACCCACAAATTAAAAAAGATGCATTAAGCATTACTTTTGCTACTACAAAGTTCCATAGATACTTATACGAAAGAAAGTTCATATTGCAGACAGATCACAAGCCATTATTAGCAATATACGGAAATAAAAAAGGACTACCTGTATATACAGCCAACAGATTGATACGTTGGGGCAGTATCTTACTCAAATACAATTTCAAAATAGAACATCTGTCATCGGAAAAGATCTGCCATGCAGACGGCTTATCAAGATTGGTCCGGAACACAAGGAAGTATTTGAGGACTCAATAATTGCAACACTGAGATGGGACGAGGAAATAAAAGGCATGATAGCCAACATTATGAGAGAATTACCAGTTTCTTTTTCAGATATTAAAAGAGAGGCTTTCTCAGATGATTTTATTGTATCAACAAAAAACAAAATTAAATTAAAGGATAAAAATGTGCCGGAAGTATTTTCCTTGTGCGACCAGGTACTATTCTACAACGGTCGAGTAGTAATCCCTAAAACTCTACTGAAGAAAATTCTGAGAGACTTTCATGCCAGTCATCCAGGGAAGAACCGCATGAAAAGCTTAATGAGAGGATATGTTTATTGGTCAAACATGTATAAGGATATCATCAACGCAGTGGAATCATGTAAAGGTTGCGCATTAGTTGCCAAAATCCCACCAAACAATAAACGCTCAAAATAACCCACAAAAATGTGAGCAAGAACAGGACCCAAAGGACTGCCCATCGCAACTCCATCAGTCTGAACATACATTGTCCCATCAAAACTAAATTCGACACCTTCAGTTGCTAACCACATACATTCCAAGAATAAAACCTCAGGAATGACTACGGGGCCTAAATTCCCTCTGTACAACATATCCACACAAATGTTTATAGTTTCATGTAACGGTACATTTGTGTACAAACTATGTCGTACGAGACCATAAATTTGTCTCTCGAGAAAAATTCTAAGTTTCTAACGAAACTAGAAAAACTGAAGTGAACTCATGTTTTATGGAGCCCACCATAGACAAAATTGATCTAAGTGGGACTCCTTCCTTATGAACCTTCGGAAGGCCGTACATCCTAGGACGTTGCGAACCTACGGGACTGATTCTGCTATAGATGTCTTTAGAAACAGCTAACGTTGAGTTTGGCTTCCATTTTGCTGGTGTTATCAAATGTATCGGCTGGATCGATCACTGTAAACTTAGAAGGATCATCCAAAATAATATGCATTTTGTTTAGATAATCCTGTCTATTCAAAATGACGACACCAGAACCTTTATCCGGCTTGGTAATGTAAATGTTTTCCCGCAAATGTAAAGCTTTAATAGTTCTGTTGTAAAGCTTGATCAGTTGGTGTGCTTTGTGCCTTCTTGCTCACATTTTTGTGGGTTATTTTGAGCGTTTATTGTTTGAGAGAGTTGATAAGCCCTTGGTATATTTACGATATGTAGAGGACACTTTCTCCATATTCAATAACGCCGGAGATGCTGAAAGTTTCCTTTTTCAGTTGAATTCTTTAGATCCTTCCCTTCAATTTACTATGGAGGTAGAGAAGGATGGGTGTCTCCCATTTTTGGATGTCTCTGTTCAGCGCTGGGACGGGGTTTAAGTTACTTCTGTCTTTCGTAAACCTATCTTTACTGGTTTGTATACCAGTTGGAACTCGTTTGTTCCTAAGTCCCGTAAGATAGATCTGATTGAAACTTTGGTTCACCGTGCCCTTAAAATTTGTTCTCCGGATTGTTTAAGCAGTGAATTATTTCGCTTGCAAAATATTTTCGAGACTAACGGTTATCCTACTAATGTAGTGAATCGTGTGATCGAGCGAAAGGTCAGCCTTTTTAAAGAACCATTAGTTGAAGGACCAAGTCGCTGTCCGTTATATTTGAAACTACCTTGGCTTGGTAGGAAATGTCAAACTGTAACTGATAAGATTTCAGCATGTGTTTCGTCCGGGTATTTTTCAGTGCAGTTACGTGTTGTTTTTCAAGCAAGACTTGTGTTTCCTTCCTTAACTAAAGACAGGTTGTTTTATTTTCGTAAAAATTCCGTTGTTTATCGATTTAAATGCCGCTGCGATGTGGTTTATGTAGGACGAACCAATCTGAGGTTCGAGACGAGGGTTGCACAGCACATACCCGCAAATATACGTTCGGGTAGCCCTTTTAGATCTATAAGAACAACCCAGGCTGTTCTGGATTCAGCTATTGGCCAACACCTGCTGAACAGTCGGGCATGTGCCTCTATGTATGAGGACAATTGGTTTATTGTTCTTCACAGTGCTCGATCGGCCCATCATCTGCGCGTTTTGGAGGCTGTTTGCCTAAAACTCCAGCAGCCGAGCCTGTGCAGGCAGAAAGAGCGATCCATTCGCTCCTTACAATTACTGGAGGGTTTGTGAGTTTAACAATTTGTCTTTTTTATTCACTCTTATGGAGTTGTATGTTTACACCCCCCTTACGTTTTAATATTTACTGATTAAAGTTTATTTTTAAACGAATTCCATCTTGCCCCCAGTTTTATAAGTTAATTCTTTGTTTTCATTTGTCCTTTATTAACCATTTGCAATAAAGCCAGCGTAAGCCCTTGAAGAGTGTTGGCCGAAAGGTTCCTCGGGTTGGGATAATTATAATGACGTCTATTTTATTTAAAGTAATACATACATATATATATATATATATATATATATATATATATATATATATATATAGAGAGAGAGAGAGAGAGAGAGAGAGAGATGCACACATATTAAGCCAATGGCGGATGATAACATTTGTTTTACTATACGTCTTATTTAGAGAAAAAGATCAAAGACTGCCAATGTATCGTTCGTGATTATGATGCATGGCAAACCATTTGTTATTATTATCAATCACACTAGTATTAACTGACCATAAAACTTCCCACCACAAAACTTCGACTGTTGTATCTTCTAACATTCCAAATATGTCAATCACATGTAGCAAGCACTTTGAGAAGACTCACAGACGTCATTATCTATCTATCTATCTATCTATCTATCTATCTATCTATCTATCTATCTATCTAAACACACACACACACACACACACACACACACACACACACACACACACACACACACACACATATATATATATCGTTTAAATGTGATAATATTTAGTACCAAGGTTGTTGCTTTTCAGTGCTAATAAAATGTATTTTGGCAAGTAGTTTTTTTTATCGCAAAGTGCTCGATATCGGATTATTGCTAACTTCTCTTCCATGAATAATTTACAACTTTTACTATTACTGTTGTGTGGTGATGCCCTTTTTTATTATTTCCCATTTAATTTTGGTGGTAATGTTTTTTGTTTTTCAGGTTACATATATATTTCGATAACTTTTTTTTGTATTTTTGTGTGTTGAATGATGTTTTGGGATTATTGAATCTTTTTTAAACAGTGTTTCTGTTGCTCCTATGTAATTGTTTTCGCCTGTATTGGTGTTATTTAACACGGTAGCTTTGTATATTACGTTGTTATTTAGGCATTTATTATTAAGTGAACAGTTGCCTTTCTTTCTACAGTTATATTTGTAAGTAGTCTTACTGTTTTGTGTTGTTATTGGTTGTGTTAAGTATTTTCTTGTTGAGTTTAGTTATTATTCTTTCCATATTTTCCATGCAGCTGTAGCTGATTTTGACTGTATTTTTATTAATATTTTTTTTATCGTTTGGGGAAGTGTTTTTCTATTACGTCGAAAAATATTTTCCCTATTTTTGTTTTTTTATTGTTACTGTAGGGTGGATTAAACCAGATTATGTTTCTTTTTCTATTGTTTTAGTTTGGTTTCTCTTCGGTTGTTTATTCAGGTTTATTTGAGTATCTGCTATTTTTTAGTGCTGACTCATATGTTTCTTTGTTTTCCTTGAATATTTTAATGTTACTTGAGTTCGTAGATAGTCTTAGTTTATAGATATGGGTATGTATTTGAATATGTTTGGAGAGGAATTAGACTTTTTGTTGACATATATGGGATTATTGTTTTCTTTTCTATATGGTTTGTATATGCTGTTGCTTAAGTTGAGTGTTATATCTAGAAAAGTTACTATTTTAAGATTTGTTTTTATGTCTATTGTACATCATAGAAAGTTCAAAATTTCATAATTTGTTATGTTATATTTTTAGTAGTTAGACCGTTAAGGTTTCTTGGAATTATGAGTCCGTCGTCTCTGTATAAACTTATAACTTTTTGTTGATGACTTTTGATGCTAATTTTTGATGATGTGTCATTTCTGATATTTCTGCGCCGTCGTAGTTTCATATATATATATATATATATATATATATATATATATAATCTGTATCCATTGTTTTGGAGCATACAAAACCTGATACTATTGTAATATAACAATCTGGCCCCACCTGAGGAAGGCTGATGCAAGCGAGGGTGTTTCCGGTCGTTGAAAGGAACGGATGTTGTTTGACCTTATTTCCGGCAGCAGCGGAAATAACCACAGAGGCAAACAGAACAGGTGTCTCTGAGAATTACGTGGGCGTGCGTGGGCGAGGCAAAACCGGAAGAAAAAGTCCCGGTTCTGGAAGATTATAAAAAGACCTCGGCACACGGATTCGCCAGTAGTAGTAGAGGAGCAACAGAGATCGGCCGGTGAAGAGAGACACAACAGATACGACTACACTCCCGTCAACCCATTTGAAGCGTGCTCTCTCAATTCTCTGTTCCCTATTCTAACCGGCTCAGTCATTAAGACGAATAATTTACTTGTGGAGGATTAGAGGTTTCATCTATATTAATTTAGTCTAAAAAAATGGACCCGTGACTCGTAGTTCCTTAGTTTGTACAATGTTTTCCATTCCCTGAACTACTTCCTCTGGATTCGAATCCAAGCATATCTGATTTGTTGACATCTCTCTGTTTAACGCAGAGACATTTGAGTGTTGAACACCCGTTGACCCCGGAGTACTATTCACAACGGATAACTCCCTTTCCTTTCCCGAAGCACTGTTGCTTCTTTCACACTTAAAAATCCGCTTCCTAGCTATTATTCCAAGGATTATCATAACGCCGACTATGCCAGCAATCGTCCTATCGTCAACTTCTTCGGGAGTTCTTCATATCCTTCACTAAATCTTTCCATATCTATCTGTTCCAAGGTATTTACTAGTTTGCGGATAGGAATCTGCAGGTCTATCCGTGTCAATATAAAGTTTTCAGAAATTAATATATCTTCAAAAGATATTTCCCAAGTCACATAAATGAAAATTCACAGAGGATGTTGAATTGATGGGAACCTGCACAAAAGCATAATTCACAAACATAGAAATGTAAATCATTTTGTAGTGTACAGTCATTGAAAAGAAATCCAAAAAAAAAGAAAACCTAACACTGCACAAACCAAAGAAAACATTGTTATCAACAAGTTAATCCAATTATCCACTTTAAAGAGTAGAAGAAACTTCCTTTACATGATTTTACATTTCACTTACTCAATAAAAGTAAGATTAATTAAGCAACATACCAGTAAACTCACTTCACATATATGGTAAAATATTAACAAAAAAAAAAAATCATTAACTCAGATGTTTTATACTTACAGATAGGTAAATATCTCAACTTTATTCCTCCCGTCAACCCCAACCTATGCGCTCCCCGCTAGGCGTACTACTCTCTGCATATAGTCCTGCACCCCCTCCGTTCTACCCTTAATGTGTTCGACACCGAACAATCCGCATTTCTCAATTCTAGGGTCAGATCGGCAAAAGTATGCTGTTCCATTTTTTTTTTCTAACTAGACTTATAAACACGAGCAGAAAATACACACACTATCAAATCAAAGAGTCACCTACCTTGGCTGATGTCTATAGTCGTGCGGCTGCTATATATTTTCGTCTTCTTTTTTCTTTCTATCTGGTAGTTTTAAGTCCGTTGAATTTCAATCGTCGCCGTGGCAACCAGCTCGCTTCTAACTGTTTTGTTGTCTCAAAACAGCAAGTCACTAGGCACCAATTATTACGTCTGTTGTATATCGACAAACAACAAACACGCATATATATAAAAATATGAAGTTATATTTTTATTAATGACGATGGACCGTGTAGAATAGGGAACAGAGAATTGAGAGAGCGCGCTTCAAATGGGTTGACGGGAGTGTAGTCTTCTGTTGTGTCTCTCTTCACCGGCCGATCTCTGTTGCTCCTCTACTACTACTGGCGAATCCGTGTGCCGAGGTCTTTTTATAATCTTCCAGAACCGGGACTTTTTCTTCCGGTTTTGCCTCGCCCACGCACGCCCACGTAATTCTCAGAGACACCTGTTCTGTTTGCCTCTGTGGTTATTTCCGCTGCTGCCGGAAATAAGGTCAAACAACATCCGTTCCTTTCAACGACCGGAAACACCCTCGCTTGCATCAGCCTTCCTCGGGTGGGGCCAGATTGTTATATTACACTATGTTTTTAGCTTTCTCTAGCCATTCGTGATAAAAGCTTGCTTAGATTTATGAGCGTTATATAGGACAGCTGAAACATGGATGGCCGAAAAGGAGAAATCTGATAGTATCCACAGGGAAAACATATGTTCCCATCATTGGTATATATAACTTATATATTATTTACATGTACATCAGAAATTGTCAATTATTTGTTCATGGGTGTGATCAGTCACTCCACTGAGTCGGTATCTATTTCTGCAGTAATTGACACAGGGATATAACCCAAAACTTCTGTTATTTTATACAATGTCTGTGCTCTGATATACACTTTGTTGAATGAAAGAATGATGCATTGAATGAAAGATTAGAAAAAATTACAAAGAACGAAAGAATGTTGCATATAATAAAGGAAGGAATAATGCTGAGCGCAATGAAAGAATGTTTCATAGAATAAAGGAATAAAAATATGTTACAAAGAGCGAAAGAATGTTGCATATAATAAGGAAACGAAATATTGTTACAGGTGAGAAAAGAATGTTGCTTGGAATGAAATAATATTGTATATAAAAAAAGAATAAAATAATATTGCATGGAATAAAGGAATAGAAATGTTACTCAGAATGAAAGAATGTTGCATATAATAAAAGAATAAGTGAATGCTGCATTCAATGAAAGTATATTGTATGGGTTGAAAGAAAGTTATTTTGTAATAAAAATAATGAAATAAATTTTTCTAGAATAAAGGAATAAAAGAATATTGCAAACAATGAAAGAATGTTGCAGACAATAATAGAAGGTAGCATATAATAAAATGAAAAAAGAATGTTGCATGGAATAAAAAGAATCTTTTTTGTAATAAAGGAATGAAAGAATGTGGCATGGAATAAAGGAATAGAAAAGTACTGTACAGAATGAAAGATTGTTCCTTATAATAAAGAAATGAAACTGAAAGAATGTTGCATCGTATCAGGAATGGTAGGGTGTTACACACAATAAAGTCTTCCATTTACGTCACGGTATTTCTTAGCGTTCTAGAAAACATGCTCTTACTTTTTCAATATGAATTCCTTGCAAGTTTTGTTCTCTTAAGAAACGTCTAAAATGACAATCAATGAAAAAAAAAAAGGAAGCCTGTGCCATCCTTCAAAAACATTATCAGTTCTAAGTAAATCAGCATTGACTATCTCAAAGCAAGACCACATATGTATTTCAAACATAATTATTTCGAATCATTATTATTTAGTATAATTGTCCTTTCGATTAATTTTTATTCAAACAATTTAAATTCGAATAACTGTTTTTCGAGTAATTGTTTTCTCGATATGGTGTTTCCAATCAAGCGTCCAGGTTTGAACATTTTTAGGATAAAACCAATTGAAGATGGACATTCCATTCTTTATAATTGAACGCTTTTTTTCTCTTCACATTTTTGGCTTCTCCAGCTTTCATTACATTCATTGACTGTTTTCACTAAATATTTTTTATAACCAACCACTGACACCCCCCCCCCCCCAAAAAAAAACACGAACAACGCCAAAGTAATCCATTCACTCTCTTTTAGAGTCACGCCATTTCTCTTAAAGTCAGGCTACAACATTTTCATTAATCATGTTCATTAAGCTCCGTTTTAACGTTCGTACAGATTAAACTTCAATCAGAGAATTAAAATGACTTTTATATCATTTCAAGAACATTTTTCTGACTTTCTTTGAAGTTTACGTAGTTTTTTTTGTTGTTTGTGTAGTTCTGGGTATGACGATTAACTACACCCAGCAGCAAGGCCGCTGATCGGGAGATTGGAAGTTTTGAAGAGTGCAGATCCACCTCTTAACACTTGTTAGGGTCCCAGCTATGAAAAAATGAACCCCCAAACAAAAAACAAAACACTAAAGTACCAAAGACACTTTTATAGTAACTTTTTTTTATATAAAAATTCCCAACAATACCGAATAGCATCGATTGAAGATGATTTATAATTGTTTTTACGATTATTCGAAAATAATTGTTCGAAAACAAATATTTCAAACATTCGAAAAACAAAGAAACAAAATGAAAAGATGAAAAATAAAGAAGCTTGGGGTTGGGGTAACTGGTTTAGTCGCCAATGCGTGTACCTTTTTTCTTTCTATTTCTCTTTGAAAGTTTGTATTACTGTTTCTATATAAAAAGAATTTCTTCATTTCTTTCTGTTTTCCTTTTACTTTTCTTTCTTTTATTTATCTTTTGTCTAAATGTCTTTTTTCTTTTCTCTCTTCGTTATTTATTTTCCCGTTTCTCACTTTTATTTTTCTCTATTTCTTTCCTCCTCTCTTTTTCATTAATTCTTTCTTTCTTTTATAATAAAAAATGTGATTGCTTTCTACCAGCCTTGGCTTCTTGAATTTCTGTATTTTAGAGAATATATATATATATATATATATATATATATATATATATATATATATATATATATATATACGTTTTTAGAGAAGTACACTTTCTTAATTATATTTAAATGTGGAAGTGCGCTTTCTTTAAGAAAAACAAAGTCGAGCTTTGTTGAACTGTGACACGAACTCTAGCCGAGCGGTGAAGCAGACCTGATCAAACGGTTGTTTTCTTATATATATATAAGTGCCGATTAAATTGTATTTAGCACTAGGTCAAAAAATGTAGAGCATCAAATAAATAACGAATTCACGGAAGAAGTCATGAAATATGAGAACATCTTGCTAACCATTGCTCAACGGCGTATCTTCCATATTTACCGAGATTAACTTTATACGACATATAGTCTTGAGTGAAGGATCCACATCGGGAATCACACTCGTTCTTTTCGTAATGGTTTGCCTAAATAGCTTATTAATCATTGCTCTTTTGCGTTTAAACGTATGAATCAATCTTTGGATATGTTAATGAAGTAAAGTCCTCATTTTCAGTGCTGTGATTGAACACCGGGAGCATTATCCGACTTGGAATAATGAAAGACCATAGCTTTCGTATCTTTCAAAAGTACATTAACGTATTTGTAAAATCTGCAATGTCTTCTGGCTCTAAATTTCTTTAAGAGTTCTGACATTTTTCTTTTCTTTTCTATGTTTTTTCCTTTACAATAATCGTTTTACTTTCTTTCCTTTCTTTTCCTTTCAATCTCATTTCTCTTTCTCTCGTTTTCCTCTTCATCAGCTCCCTAATTGTCTCTTTCTTCCATCTGGTTTCTTCCTCTCGCCTCTGTTTTTTAGCTGTCATTTTCTTTCTCTTTTCCTCATGGCTAACACCTTTGCATTTATTTTTCCCGCTGTCAATCTATCTTTCTCTCTTCGTCACCACATCCCCATTCCAGCGATCTTTCATTCTCTCTCTCTCTCTCTCTCACTTTCTATCTCTTCTCTCTTGTGGTGAAATTACAGAATAATATGTTCGTCATTGGCCAATGTCATCAGCCGTTATCTGTAATAAGTAATATCATGAATATTCATAAGCTTCTCTCCGACTCCGTTCAGCTGATTGGGACAATCAATAACGCAGAATATGAATCGGTAATTTTAAACATTTACTTGTATAAAACATAGAGGAAGAAAGGGATTCCCATAGCAAAGTGAACGTTGTTAGATCTTTTAGTCACCAGGCAGATAACGTATTTACAACTTAGGCGACGACTCTAAACCAACCTCTACCCACTAAAGAGAGGTGGGCTGACGTATTTCCTTACAGCGTCGAATGCAATCAATTGTGTACTTGTAAAAGATGTAATTCTTGCGAAATTGGTACCAAACATAATAAACACAAGTGTAATGTGTTCTCTTTTCGATTTATGGCTTTATTTCTATAAAAGTAGCCTTCTATGCCATTAGCAGGTTTCGGTTCTATTTAAAGGCTTGACCTTGAATTCCAAGTTGGGGATCCTAGGCAAATAGTTTCAGTAAATACAACTGAAAAGTTGTACTGCAAATAAGTTTCGTTTATAAATTTTTTCTTTGTTCTTATAATATTATTTTCTGGACATAAAAGAAGAAAAGTATAAGGACACAAGAATAATTAAATAAAAAATGAAACCCAGCGCCCTCTCAGTTTTATTTAATAAAACTTATATATAAGAGAAATTGCTGACCAAATACACAATTATATATATATATATATATATATATATATATATATATATATATATATATATATATATATCCGAGTGAATACAGAATGAAGAAAGAATTTTTACAACGTCCAAAATATTAATTTAAAACAGTGCTCGATATATAATATATAGAGCTGTGAATATTTATTATAAATTATATTTTAGAACGTATACATAATTTTTCTATATATATCCACGACAAAGGTACATTTGTTTCGACATTGAAACTTCAATGTCGAAACAAATGTACCTTTGTCGTGGATATAGAAAAATTATGTACATGTTCTAAAATATAATTTATAATATATATATATATATATATATATATATATATATATATATATATATATATATATATGCAGGTTTAACTAAAAATATATATGCTGGTTTAACTAAAAATGACAGACAAGTTGTGATGGTTAAGTTTTTTGTGTAATTGTTCATGTGGTTTTATGATTTCTTTCTTTTGAGAACATAAATTTTATATACATTGTCCAAACGTTTTGTTTATTCGAGCGCTTTTGGCTATACTTTAGTCATTTTCGAGGATGAATGTTATTTTACGTGTAACAGAATGTAAGTTGTGTTATGTATAATGTAGAGTAGTTGTATGTGTTATGGGACTTTTTTGTTGCTCTCAGAAATATTTTCTCTTTCATGATTCTGTCATTTGATACTACTTATTTCTTCATCCATTTGCATAAGTAGTTTAGTCACTGTTTTCCTCCGCTTCTGTTGCTATTGATCTTTCATGAGAGTTTTTTCTACAAGCCTTCTTTCCTGATTACATATCTCCAAAATTCAACTTTCTCTTTCAGATTGACATAAGCCGTATTTTTAGAATTCTTTTTATCCTTAGAACGTTCGCATTTATAATATGCTTTGTTTATAATGTTCTCTTATTGTCTAGCTTTCTGTTATATTGCAGAACGATATAAATAACAAGGTAAAGTCCGATTGGAAAGATTTACCCAACACGTAAATGGTAAACAAATAACAGAATTTATTGTACAGAAAAGTACAATTAACAGAGTTCAATAAAATGGTAAGTCAAGACGGAATGGGAGCGAAAGAATATTTATTTTGCGTAAAATACAATAATGTGGCACAAGGCCGAAAAAGAGGGGTGGATAGAGGGTGGTACTCATTAACTATCCTATACCTAGCTAAACACTTTCACGGCCTAATCACTCATTAACAATTTGAAAATTCACCATAAGAACCCATCCATCACCTCCCAATCCTTCACGCACCACAATACCACATATTTACAAGGGGCACCTAAAAAAGGGGAAACAAATCCATGACATAAAAATGCTACTATTTACAATAATATAAAATATAATAAAAAAATTTAACGAAAATGAAATGATAGGAGGGGGATGAAATACCCAGAACGAATTAATATCACAAAATATTCAAACTTAAATAAACAAATTTTAGTAAGACCCGTCTATCCCACAAAAAGCGAGTAACCTACCCAGTGGAATATAGGGCAGTTTAACAAATCTAGATCGAACCCTTCTGACTAACATTCTATTCAGATAAATAACTGCCTGGATCAAGGGCAACTAAAGTGCCCGGGTTCACATCCCCCCCCCCCCCCAGGGTGATCAGCCCGGTATCTATCGATGAGACCGAAATCGTCGATCAGATCGTCCAAGCTACAATCACTCAACCTTCCGCTAGCTCCTAACTTGGGGTCTAGGATAGCATTCCGGTCCCCCACTAAGACTAGGCGCGAAGAATCCACTAGGAAAGGCCCCAACTGACGAAAAAATGAGACGCGGTCCTCCCGGTCATTGGACGCATAAACCGCAACGATTCGAAATGAACTACTTTTCACGGCAGTACCAGCCACGATTAATCAGCCTCCTGCCTCGACAGGGACAAGGTTCACCCTCGTACCCAGGGTACGTTTAACCAACAAGGAAACACCTCTGGCCAGCTGGTCCCCGTATGTTGAATAGACAAAAAAGTCGCTAGACAGCACACGAGTATCAACTTCGCAAACAAAGTGTGTTTCCTGGATCGCAGCCACAACCGCTCCGAAGGACAAGATATCACGAAGCAGGCGGGCAGCATGACTCTGATCTCTCAGACCCTTCGCATTTAATTTAGCTAGTTTGAGAGTCATTTCTTAGTGTTACCCCTTAGATACAGACTTTACGGAAATCTGCGGGAGTCGGGACCCCCACGGATTGTTCCAGATTGACTGATCCGATATCGGACGTAATTTGTCCTTCCGGGACAATCCCACCGACGTCCGTAGGGAACGTAAGTTTTATGGCCCTATAAAGAGAAGAATGGAGGATGACAGGGACCCTCCCAGCAGAAAATGAGCAAGTTTCTGTAGATATTTGGTTCTATTTAGGCCATTCTTATAGTGGGGAACGCCTCTACTTCGCCCTGCAAAAAATCCCACACTATGAAGTTGACCCCGGTATTCCTAATGAGTGACAGCACTACGGGGGCTTTGGGAAAATTGTTCGGGTCCTCTATTGATTTACCGTCAACAGAGATCAATTTGAAAAGAGGCCTTAGGAGGGCCTTCTTCTGAGTGGAAAGGTCACTATCTAAGTCCTGTCTGTCTAGCAAATGTTCTCATATCTGTATATATTTTCTTTTTTCTCTATTTTCCTAGATATTTTTTGGTGGGAGGGTTTATCTGATATGAGGAGGATTTATCTGCTTCTTGTTGGGTGAAAGGTGGGGGAAGGTGAGGGGGAGGTGGACTGACTCAATTCCAACACATTTTTCTTCGCTTTGTTAATTATCACATCCTCTTCCTCTTCTTTCCCTCTTTTTAGAGAAGAGGGGCGCGGAGGAGGAATCTCCTCACATGCTATTTCCTGCTGTTCCTCGGGTGCTCTTGTTGGTTGTCGTTGCTCGGCCTTTTTCTGTGACTTTTTGGTAGGCGTTTCGATTGTTTTCTGAGGAGGTGGGGAAGCTGTTTTCTTACTTCTCACCACCTCCGTCCACTCGCTAGGCTTTACTTGGCTAGCCTCTTTGCTACCACCACCGACTCCTTATCTACTGTTGTTTTGGTAGCCACCAGTACTATTTGTGAAGTTACTGCCTCCTTGGCTACATGCCCGGCAGCCCCATATGTCCAACAGTGTGGCTTTCTGCCTTCCACTACCACATACAGCTTTCTGCCTCTACATAGCAGCACGTCTGGTATGTTGGTGAAATTTTTCCTATCCACAGTAATTTGAATAGAAAAAATCTTGTTTTAATTCCCGACTTATTCGATGTACAAGCCATCTCATCGACAGAACCAAACTGCTAATATCCAATGACACACCGTGCACAATCACTCTTGTTCTTTGTGTGCCCATATACTCTGTTTGTAAACAGACGTTTTTGGTCACCATCATCTTCCTGCTAATGCTTTACCTTTGTCTGCCGTTGTCAACAAAACGTCCCACATGGCTCGAGACCTCCTTGCAAGAATTTGCGGCGAAATTTCCAGACTTTTTATTTCCTCCTCCATAGTCTCCCTACTGACGCCGATAAACTTGTTAGTTTCAATATCCGACGTCAGCAGGGAAATTGTTCTTGCAGAAATGACATTTAGCGCTTCCGGTATGGTAAAAATTTCCTTGTCATTAATACACTTTTCAAAATCTAACCGCATTTGGCTATAATAAGCAGCGTCTTTTTTGTTTTGACTTTTTTGTTCCAAACCGATGGTGAATGAGTCACCGTCGGCACTTCAGCGGAAGTAGATGGTTGGGGAGACAGAGCCATTATGGTCCTCGTTTTCCCCGCAACACACAAAATATTTCAAACAAAAGTCCACAGAAAAACCAGACGAAGCAACAAAGACGAATAAAATAGTACAATACAAGGGTAAAAAAATAATGTACTCACAAAAATTAATGACACTGTCAAAATAACACGCCAAAAATAATCCAAAATGGGGGCGAAAGTCGAATCGTATCGTACTTCCTTACTTTTTATTTTCTTCGGCGAGTCAAATGTCGAGGGTGATAGATGTTCCATTATAGCACTTTCACTAAAGATCCAAACTGAATTATATATATATATATATATATATATATATATAGTGGGGGCATACACACTTGTTCTTGAGTCGGTAAGATATTCAAACCCAAGTCATTTTATTGTTGATTTTCTTATTGTGTGCATAGGCATCTCCAGTCAAACCTGGTGTCTTTATTTTGGTATCAATTAATGTGCTTGTGTATTCGAGGTAATGCTGCCTCAAATTTCGTAGCATGTGTTGATTTATTTGTTTCAGTCATTTACCTCACTCTTAAATTTTATCAAGGGAAATCAGTTGAAAATAAGATATCCAAAGACATTAGAATTATGACAATATACAACCGTAGACTAAATAATGGGTTCTGTTGGAAATTCCAACAAGTACCACCTGAAGAAGTCGGCAGCGTACAATAAGCGAAACGTCGTGAATATGGCAATAAAGATTACAACAGTCCGAACAATGTAAATAGCGTATATACTTGAGGTTTATATTTCAAATACGAATGATTCTGGTGATGTAATAAGGTTTTTATTCGTGGTAAAACATCTTATTGTAATCTAATTTTAAGAGGACATATCAAACTGTAGAGAGCCATGACCACCTACATCCTGAAGGGATTGGTAATATAGAAGAAGAAGATTGAAAAAATGGGAGACGTAGGAAAGTGGGAGGAAAATAAAACGGAAGTGGTGAAGGAATTTTTTACGAGGTGAATGATGAAAAGATCTCGTCACAACCCACTTCCCAAAAAACTGATCAAATAACAAAACATCAAAAGTTTCATTTTTATTTTGAAAGTGCTTATTAATCGGGCCGATAACTTTTCAGCATTTTACAATAAAAAAATCAATGTTCTACATTTTTTTATTTCATCCTAAATTTTAATTTTGGGGTACAAAGTAATCGTACCTATTTCCTGTCGAATGAAAAGTTTGTAAAATTTAGTCTCTTCTGTCATTTTGAAAAAAGCCCAGATAAAACAATCCATGTAACTATTTTAGTCTTTACATCAGTTTATCTATCTTAGTCTCTTCAACATCAATGTATATATGTATTTTGCTCTCTATAGAATCTATTTATTTTAATCTCTTAGATATCTACCTATCTATTCATGTATTTATTTTAGTCTCTTCAACAACTATCTATCTGTCTATGTTACAAGCCATCGTCATTTCCAACTCATGTCACTACAGTAAACTCCAAAAGGTTCCTTCTTCAGCTATCCTCTCCAACAACAACAACCTGTAATAAACTGTCTTTTTCAGGACAACGCTATTCTCACCCTCGATATGATCTTGCAGAGTTATCTTTTGCCGTTTTTGTTTATGTATTTTCTTCAACAAAAATAAACTTGGCAATATATATTTTTAGCCACGCCTTCTCTTTTTTTTGTTACTGTCTGCTGTCATTGAGTATCTGTTTGCAAGACAATGTGCCACACGCAACGGAGTTACCTTCTTTTCCCTACCTATAATGCTCTTTAAAAAGGGATGCCCTTTTTGGCTACACGTAGAAGTCAAAGAGATGTCATTGAATTTCTGTTTTGTGAAAGCAACGTTCTGCAAACACTCCCAGTGAGTAAAAATTTATGGAAAAGCAGCATTCGGTGTCAACCCAATAGATGCACCAGTCGAATTTATGACAATACAAAAAAAAAAAGAGAAAAAAAGAAAAAAGAATGAACAAATCTCATTGACAGACCCTTAAGTGACAGGCCAGATTCCGCTGTAAATGAAAATATGGCCAAATATGCTGATACTTTTATTACAGCTGACAGAATAATCTATGTTGTAAAAACTTTGTCAAAGCCATCAGATGAATATTGGAAGTGATAGAAGTTTACTGTAATCTCTTGGCTACTCAAAGTTTTTCGTTTTTCAGAATACTTAAGTTACTATTGTAAATTTTCAAAACAATGGAAATATCTGAATTCGTTTGTTGATAAACTTTTGCTTTCTGATGTGAAAAATGCTGTTCAATTAAAACAATGGACTAATAAGTATAATTCGGTCTCTGCTCTGTCGGAAACAACGGTTAAGAGGTGGTATGTTGACTTTAAACGCAATTGTACGAACACAAATGATGCTGCACGCGCAGGTTGCTCCAAAACGGCAATTGTCTCGGAAAACACCAAAAAAATCGACAATATCGTTCTAGCCCATCGTAAATTAAAGTTGCAAGAGATAGCAGAAGAATTGAAAATAACAGAAGGCAATGTATTTATCCTTTTAAATGAACATTTGTCAATGAGAAAGCTGTGTTCAAAGTGGTGGTGCGTTTACTCACAGTCGATCAAAAACAACAGCGCGTCGACGATTCAAAGCGTTTTTTGCAACTGTTTAAACGAAAAAAGAAGAGGTTTTGCGTAAATATGTGACAATAAAATAAACATAGATCCACTACTTCACTCTGGAGTCAAATCGGCAGTCAGTTGAGTGGACAGCAGCAGGTCAAAGCCGTCAAAAGCGACACCAGCAGGCAACGTTTTGGCCTCTGTATTTTGAGATGCGCAAGATATTTTGCTCATCAATTACCTTAAGAAAGGAATAACCATTAATAGTGAATATCATAAAGCATTATTGGTGCGTTGGAAGAAAGATATTGCCAAGAAAAAAAACGGCCACAAATAAAGAAGAAAAAGTGATTTTTCACCAAGACAACGCACCGTGTCGCAAGTCGATCGCATCGATAGCAAAACTACATAAATTGAACATTAGGCTGGTTCTGCATCTGCCCTACTTTCCAGATCTGCCACCCAGCGACTATTGGCTGTTTGCAGACCCCCCCCAAAATGCTACACGGATAAAGATTTGGCTTCAGTGAAGAAGTGATATCGGAAACTGAGGCATAATTTGAGGCCAAAGACAAGACAGAAAATGCATCGAATTGTTACAGAAGCGTTGGAATCAGTGTATCACCCTAAAAGGAAACTATATTGATGAATAAAGCCGAATTTTATCTAAAAGTTTTTGTTTTATTAGTTAAACTCGGGATTTATTGAGTGATGTGTTAAGTAACCCCGTAAGGAACGAAGTTATTATTCTGTTGTAACTGATCGAGTGAGACAAGCTTGTAAATGTTTCTGTCACTTATTTACCGTTCAGATCGCCTTGTAAAATCATAAAACACGGCGCTGATTATTTTCCACATATGCAGAATACGAGAAATTACAAAATCATGTAAGAGATTTGTTAGTCAGCGATTGATGACTGTAACGTTATATCAAGTCAGTATTAAGAATAACTGACAATGCACAATATTAGCAATCAAGAACACCCAAAAAATGCTACACAGGGAAAAACGAATGAACAAAAGATGAAATTCTCGACATGATGAAAACAAGACAGCGAATAATGCCAAGATATGATACGAAATATATAAAGATGCATAAAGAAATTAGAATCAAATCAAGGCAGGTAAAATAAGAATGACTTAACGATACGTGTGTAGAAATAGAAAGAATGTTGTTACGAGGATGCGTTTATATATAAAAATGATAATAATAACGTTTAAAAAGTTGTAGTAAAGGACTCTATTGACTCCTACTTGTTGTTACAAAAAGGTTTTAATTCAGAAAGTAGTCGTAAAAATAAGGAAATTAGAAATTGAACGTTTGGAAATTTGCAGATTGTTCCAGATAGTTGAAAGGTTCTAGAAGTATGTAAATTAGGTGTTAGCTCTATAAAAATAGGTTTGTGGCACGGAGAAGTCAGTTGATAGCAGAATGGGTTGACTTCTACAGCTCAAGTAGATTCAGGATGTATATCCAGCCGAAAGAATCCCTAAGTCGACGACAAAAGATTAAAACTTGAAACAGTTGATAAAAGGATATACTGACCTCATCAGCACCGGTTTGATTCAGGATTTATATTCCAGCCGAAAGAATCTCTCTAGTCGACGACAATCAAAATCTTGAAAGAGATGTTAAAAGGATTTTGCTGTCATATCAACTCCGGTAAAAATTCTAGGATCGAGATCCAGCCGAAAGAATCTCACAAAGTCCGAACAACTAAAGCCTGAAAGAGAACCTCATGGAACTATCTGGGTAAATACATATTTTTGCCTCTTTCATTGACCAAGTCAATAGTTAGTCTTTATATACGCGTTTAAGAATTTCCAAAAAATATAGCACTTAACTTCCCCGCCAACTAAACGGGAAAGATACTTAACTCCTTACCTTTCCCCCTCTCTTCTCGTAACACTTGCCAGTAGTAAACTCTATGTTTCTTGTTTTGAATGCAACAAAATTGTATATTTGTAAATATTTTATTTGATATGTTTTGTTAATCAAATATTTATCTCTATTATAACTCTGAGTTTTGCTCAATCATTTTTATTTTTCATTTTGTTACACTAACCTGTAACATAAATGGGGGCTCGTCCGGGATTAAAACGTAACAATGTGCATAACATATAACGTAGACAGTTATACAGAATAAAAGAGAATAACAGGACAAAAGACAGGTTCCTCAACAGGTTGCATAAAATCAAAAGGGGAGACGCTGAAAAGAGAAAGAAAAAAATTTCCGAATGATGGGAAGGATACTTTGGATAACTCTTCCACGACGAAAGAGGATAACTGACAATGCAAAAAAATATGGAAGGAGCAGAAATATTAGTGTGAAGTGAAATCAGCACTTAAACAAGAAAAAGTAGCAGAATTCAAAACCCAAGGAAAACTTTCAGGTAAATCATCAATTTGATCATAAAAGAATGATTTAATTTTTGATTCGATCAAGACTGGGAGGAACTTTTCGAAGTCTTGAAAAAATGTCGGATGCGCTAACCGAACAATGGTTTATGGAGTGGAACAATTGATAATTTTGAGGAAGACGGTCCACTTCTACTGAAAGAAGTTGCTATTCAATCGCCATATGGGAGTTTATCATACTGTAAAATCACCGCTCATTTCCCTTACTAAAAAACGATTTTAGAATTAATTGCATATTGTATCGTTGCGTAATACACACTTCTTAGAACTGCAGTTTTCATAAACAATTCCCTTAAATATCCTCCAAACACAGGAAAGTGTTCTTTTTTCTCTAGTAGATTCCAGGAATACGTTGTATACTCTTCTGAAAGTAGTCTTGTTTGTTTTCGTTTTAGATTTTCCAGTGGTAGTCTTGTGAAAACAATAAAAATTTAAGAATAGATCAAGAAGTGTAAAACAAGTTTTCAAATTTTAATATATCGTAATTTTATGTGGCAGCCTTTTTAGCAGCCCCTCTGAATCTTTCAAAAATCTTTTCAATGACGCTCAACAACTGATTATCGAAACACCAAAGTCGTTTCTAAACTTCACTAAAATTAGACAAAATGATGGCACTGGGAACTTGGCATCAATTCAATATATATAGATATGTAAGCGTGCGTGTTAATATACCAGCTCATGAGTACGGTTGGAGGTATTGATGTAGCCTTAAGTACCCATGAATACACTTAGAGATATTTTTAACTTAATTTAAAATGAATAATATAGCGAAACACACACACACACACACACACACACACACACACACACACACACATATATATATATATATATATATATATATAGCCTGAAGATCGCATTCAAGCATGAAGCAGAACGTCGACACTCGATGTTGACATTAGTGTCACTTTTATATTTACACACGCAGTTTTCTTGATAATGAGCACTTGTAACTATATATATATATATATATATATATATATATATATATATAAAACAAACTGTCGTTGTCAAATGTTGGTACTTATTATCACGATGCTTATATTTGTATACTTGTTCCTGATAATGAGACCTTTCTTCTATAAATATAACATACGTTAAAATCTATCTATCTATCTATCTATCTATCTATCTATCTATCTATCTATCTATGTCTGTCTGCCTTTCTGTCTGTCTGTCTGTCTGTCTGTCTGTCTCTCTCTCTCTTTCTGTCTCTCTCTCTCTATATATATATTGTAAATTATATTTTAGAACATGTACAAATTTTATATATATATCCACTACAAATCGTATGTTTGTTTCGACATTGAAACTACAATGTCTCCTCAGGTGCTGTGGACAGGAATGGAAAGCCTCTTTTCTTATATTTGGTGAGTTGTGTGTGGCATGTTGATGGGGTTTAGTGATAAGGGAATAAGTCTTGTGGATTGTCCGTTTGAATTTTGAAGAAAGTGGTGTGGGTAGTGAATATAGTTGATTAATGAGTGTCTGGGAGTTTTGTAGACAGATTTAACATTAGCAGTTAAAATGTAAATTTTTATTATCTTGCGACTAGACTATATCCTTTGGATTTCTTAGAGGAGCAGAGTAGGGGGTGTAAGGTGCGTTATAGGTAGATTTTTATGTAGGAGGAAAGATTAAATGTATTGTATTTAATCTACATAAAAATCTACCTATAACGCATCTATTACCTACTTACCCATTACCTTAAATTTTTAACATTAAATCTTACCTCTTACATTAAATCTTACCACAAACTGTGATCTAATTGAAATTTAAAATTTAATAAAAAAGTCGATTTCCTAAATCTAAAATTAAGGTTAAATATACAAAATTAGATTAATTATAAAAACCCTGCTTAAATACAAAAATATTCTGTACAAAATAAGCATTAAGTGTAATCCCATCCCTCCCCACCCCTTACACCCCCTACTCTGCTCCTCTAAGAAATCCAAAGGATATAGTCTAGTCTAATTTTTCTTTTTTACAAATGTGTACTAGTTTGGCCCTATTGTGACCAGGGATTGAGTATTAAACAATCAAATATATATATATATTATAAATTATGTTTTAGAACATGTACATTATTTTTTAATATGTGTCCTTGGCAGTCATGTGTTTGTTTTGGCGTTGGGTGCGTTTGTTCCTCCAGCTATAGATTAAATAATACTATCGCCCGGTTCACACTCCAACCACGTCTATTGAACAGTTGAAGGGGCTCATCCCTTGTTTCCTGTTTAGGATGTGGTCTCCGGCTTTCTCTTTTCCAATCTTTTCACTCCTTTTCCTTTTTCCTTCTTCTTTTTCCTTTCTTTCAATTGGAGTAAATAGACTAAACTATCGGTTCACACTCCACCCACATCTATTGTGAAGAGGCTTATTCCTTGTTCCCTGTTTAGGATGTGGTCTCTGGCTTTCTCTTTTCCAATCTTTTCACTCTTACGTAGACCCCTGCACATCAGTGGCGTTACCGCCTTGCTCGGGGTGATATGATTAAAAAAATAGGATAGACTGAGGTCTCTAGCTTTGAGTAGCAACCAGTTTAAGAGGAAGCTTTAAACTATTTGAATACCAGTTTCTGTAATGTGAAAATATTTACATTCAGACTATTATCCTCATTATTTGTCGTTATTTTTGAGATGTGCTATTGTAATTATTTACATTGATCGAAATGTCCTCATCTTTATTGCCATATTCACAATGCTTCAACCATTGTATGCTCTGAACTTCTTCAGGTGATTGTAACTTAAATTGTTCTTGTTCCATGAGTCATGCCATTTCTGGATGTCTTTGTTATTTCTATTTAACTCAACTCTCTAAGATGTTTTTGTTCACCACTGCTGTAGTCGGGTATTGAACTCACATCACTTTTGGTCAAGTCACTGGATGTAACCAATGCTTTTATCCACTGGGCCATATGTCCTTGTGGACCTCATATTGTCCTCATATTTGTTATTACCACATTCTGAGAGAAAGGCTTCAGCAGCAGCAACAATAAAAAATTAGAAGTCATGGTGAATGCAGTCAAGCTGACAATTTAGGTTTAAAGCTCCACGTTCTGCACTCCTGATTGTCCTACAATAACCTCAGTTTGTGAGTTCAATCCCAGGACTCAATAATGCAGATTTTGACTTGTGCACTACCAAGAACAAGACAAGATAACTTTAGACACGGTTAGTGAAACAAGAGCAATGTACTCCAGTAGGTTGAATAAATGGTTCATTTTGAAATTCCTTGAAGATGAACCTGATCAAGAAACACCTGAAGGAAGCAAATGGTCAAAACACTGTAATAAAAAAAAACAATGAGGATAGAAGTTCAAATATAAAAAGTAAATGCCTGACTAACGATAGAAAAGGCAACAGGGAAACATCCCCACTTTATTCTCCAATAAGTAATATCAATTCTAAGCTGATAAAGAAAAGGGTCTTTTTCTTAACGTGAATACGAGGATCATTCAATAAATTAAGGTAAATTATTGAATGACCCTCATAGAAATCCTTATACCGAAAAATTCACCTTATTTATTGAATGACCCTCGTAGATGTCCTTATACCGAAAAATTCACCTTATTTATTGAATGACCCTCGTACATTACCAAACATTTACAATATAAACATTTTTTGATAAGCCATGCTTCAATTTCACACCAAGAGTCAGCTTTGTGTGACTGTATACTAAAAGAATTAATATTTTTTTTTACTCTTGGAAATCCTTTACAATTAAGAAAAATTATTTAATGAGGCTGTTAATAATTATAATTACACTTTTGTCATTATTTTTGTTAATAATGTTCTATCACCATGACTTACTTATCACAGATTGTCATTGGATTTCTGTAAAAACACAATCATATAACTTACTGGATTTGCTCATTTCTATCCGGAAGTCTGTAGGTTAGCTACTGAGATGATTTAATTGGGTAAATTTTCCACCTAATTTTTCAGGTTACTTTTGGTGAGGGGAGGAAGCTCTTTACATCTAGACTAAGAAAACTATTTATGCAGCCGTCCAATTGCCTACTGTTGGCTCCAACATAGTTGGCAGAGATACAAGTTCATGGTTTTATGACCTAATGAACTCTATGGAATCTCTGTCTTTCTCACTGTCTTTTATAGATTATTAACTGAACAGAAATATTCTTTTACATTCTTATGTCCCAAGAATAAGAGATCACAAAATTTATATTCTAGCATTTCTTCTTCATTCTTTGATTTTTCTTTTCCTTCTCTCTCTCTCTCTCTCTCTCTCTCTCTATATATATATATATATATATATATATATATATATATAGGTGCGAGTTTGTGACCCTGGGTTTCACGCTCTTGTGATCATTGGGGGGCATCAGACTCTGTGTGTGTGTGTGTGTGTGTGTGTGTGTGTGTGTGTGTGTGTGAAAGAATTTGATGCTCACAGGACAAATTGAAATGAAGAGTGAGAAAGGAAAACATTGCATAACTTACCTAGAGAGCTTGTGTAAATGGCTGGCAGAAACAAGGTTTAAGAGATAAGAAAAAGAGAAAATTTATTAAGAGCTACAAAAGACAGGAATTTGTCAAAGGACATGATATACAGAAGAAGGAGCTTCCATGAATGGATGTAGTAACAAGGTTTATGAGAGATAACAAGAAGGCAACTGACAACCAGCCTACTGCAAAAAAAAAAATCGCTTCCTACTGTTGGATGCGCGTTGTAGTGCAGTGGATATCGGCTCAGAATGAGAACTCAGGGAGCCAGGTTCAAAATTCCAGTTGAATTCTTTGCATTCACTTACACGCAAATACCCTTGGAAAAAGGTATTAATTCATCTCTTTCCTTCAGTTATGGGTTAAATAATAGGACAGATTGGGTTCTATAGCCTTAGCTGGCAACCAGTCTATCGCAGAAAGCAATGGCAACCTACTGCGGGATAATCTTCTGCCTAGTCAGTCATGTCACTTTCAAGACATAATCGCCCAAAGTGTGTATCACGTATGGCACTTAACTGACTGACTGAATATAATTGTTGAAAAATGAATAAGACTTACACTGGGCATAAAGTGGAGGATCAGTTTTGTATTGTTATGAAGTAATGAACTGATCCCCTACTAATTACTACTTAGTAGTGTGATACATCTCTTCCCCCTCTATCTGTGAGTCAGGTAACGGGACGGATTGGGTTCTACAGCCTTGGCTGGCAACCAGTCTGCTGCAGAGGGCGGTGGCGACCTGCTGTGAGATAGTCTTCTGCCCAGTCAGTCATGTCTCAAAAGAGACATGATCACTCAAGTATGTATCACATCTGGCACTTAACTGACTGACTGTTGGAAAATCCTTTGCTTGTTAATCATATCTCAAAAGGGACATGATGGTCCAAGCATGTATTAAGTATGGCACTGAACTGATTGAATGCTTTAACATAATTTCTGTTAGTTTCTTTATAATTCTTAAGCTCAGTCTGACACAAAGAAAACTAGGAAGATTTTGTTGTAAGAGCCAGAACTTTAAATACTGATTTTCAAGGCAACCAAGCTGGTCATTCTTACCCAAAGGCTTAGTGCAACACAATCTTCTAATAAAGTTTAGGAATTATTCAGTATATCAGCAATCTACTGTTATTATCTGCCTAAAATAGCTGCTGTATTTCTTGTAAATGTTGACAGATGAAAGCTTGTAAGATATTTGTAAGTGTTAGCACACTGTCATTGTGCACTTAGAATTCACATTTTACAATCCAGTATTTGTGTTTGTCCTTTGGAAATCTAATGCACTGACATTATTCTCTCTCTCAAGGTGTCCATTTCTCATGGTTTGTGTATCAAATATGCCGCCTTTGGAAGTTTCTTGATTTACTTGGCTCATCTTATAGAACCAGCTAAAGAGTGAATGTTTTTATTTCCATAGGTACCTTGGCCTTGAATAGATCTTGTCTCAATTAAGGTACACTATGCTCAAATCCACTTGTCTATTTGTTACATGTTTGACTATATATATATATATATATATATATATATATATATATACAATTGGGTATACACAACATGCTTTCAATATATACACACAATGTGTGTGTGTTTGTGTATTTAGCGTGATGGTGCTTAGTGCCAAGATTGTTTTTTTTGTTTTTTGTTCAGTGGTTTACTGATAAAGATATTTTGGCAAGCAGTTTTTTTTTGTTTTTTGAGGAGTGAGGACATCCTAGTAATGGCATTGCAAAACATTGAAGTCAGCATGTCTGAGGCCACCATAAAACTGTTTGGTGGTGGTGGTGACAACGGTGGCATGACCCTACTCAGTTAAATGACAAACCTCTCTATATTAATCATATATATCTCCAGATGAGAGAAACCAATAGGTTTAGAATCTCGAGTTCTCCAGCATTTTTTTTAAAAGTGCTCAATACAACATAGATCGTAGAGCATATAACATAGAATTGATGAAAAAAATTAACTCGGAACTGAATAAAAATAATTTAATGATACCGAAAGTCCCTTTAAGTCTGGTCAAAATAAAGTGTTTTCCTTCTTTCTTTTTTGATTTTAAAATAACTGAAATGCATAGAAATCTAAGAGAATTACCTTTGTAGCTAAAATGTATACATATTAAGGGATGTAAGCAGTCGAGATTCTAGCAGAATAAAATATTTTCCCGTAAGCATCGAAAAAAAAGCATCCCCCAACAGATAACTCATATTTTCAAATTTCAAAGTCAACCTTCATTCTGATTAGTTAAATTGAACCCAAACGAAAAATCATTTTTTTGTTTTTCCCCTCCATATTAACCCTTTAAATAGTAAACTTATTATTTTCTAAATTCAAATGTAAATCATTTTCATCATAGTTATTGCTTGATGACGCGATAAATCCCGAAACAGAAATTTCCGTGTCGCAATGTAAATTAAATTAATTTTAAATAAAAACTGATTATGAAAAAAACCTGTTTCCTAATTTCATAAACAAATATCGATTAACTTTTGTATTATGATTTAATATTAATTGAATAGATATTAAATTTTATGCTAGTTAAAGAATATATTAAGAATTGATAAAAAAGGGGCACTCTGAACCGAATAAAAATAGTTTAATGATACCAAATGTTCCTTTTAAGTCAGGTCAAAAATAAACATTTCTTTTTTCTTTTTTGTCTTTAAAATAACTGAAATGCATAGAAATATAAGAGAATTACCTTTGTAGCTAATAATATATACAACTTATTGGATGTAAGCAGCCTAGACTTGAGCTGAATAAAATATTTTCCTTGTAAGCATCGAAAAAAAAAATCGCACCACCTAACATATAACCTATATTTTCAAATTTCAAAGTTGACCCTTATTCACATTAAAGATACTCATAAAGTCTAAATTTTTCTCTCTTCCCCCTCCATATTAACCCTTTAAATAGCAAATGTATTGTTTTCTGAATTCAAATGCAAGTCATTTTTACCATAGTTATTAAACATTGCCTGAGGAGGCGATAAAGCTCAAAACACAGAGATTCCCGTACTGCAATGTAAGTTAATATTAAACAAAAAACAAATTTAATTATAGTTAATATAGTTAATTTAATTATATAGTGTGCGTGTACAGTGAGTATACACACGCACACACAATAAGTTTGTAGCCTGACAGTTATTAACTGTTTTTTTTTTTCAAATGTTCATTGTTTTGTTTTGTTTTATGGCATATCAAGCTCAAAGGATTATTTCATGCTGATAAAGTTTTTACTATAGATTCGTAGGAATAGAATATGCATTATTTGTAAGAAATCAGCTTATAGATTAGGTTTCATTGATGTATTTTTGTAAAGAGTTAGATGTGTTGCTGATATGTTTTTATTTCTTTTAAATATATTGCTGATAATATTCTGATTTTCAAAAATATATTGCTGGTAATATTTTTTCTATCAAAATGTATTGCCTGTAATATTTTCTTCTCCCAAAAAGTATTGCTCAATTTTTTACGATAGAAGTCTATTTTTATACTTTCATAGTGTTTTGAGCCCAGTTTGGATGATTAACTATTTGCCCATAGCTGGGACACTAACAGCTGCTACCACCCTAATAAGATTTTGAAAAATTGAATTAAGTTAATCTAATTAAAGATATTTTTAGATATAGACAAACTAAATAACAATTAAAGAAAATTATAAATTAAAAAAAAAATTTAAAAAAATTAATCTTAAAAAATTTTATTTCTATTTTTATTTTTAAATTTTATTTCTATTTTTCCCCTAATATACTTTTTCAAATAAGTCTCTTTTTTCTAAAACTTTAACCCTTTTAAACATTTAAAGTTAAATTTGTTTGACACGTATCGAGCCTTTTCTATTTGAAATTTTTTCTTTTTCTTTGTTTTCTTTTTTCTCTATACATTTTTTATATCCCGCCCATTCCTTTTCTGTTCTGTTTTGTTTAACCCAATTCTCAATTTAACGACCTCCCATTCCTTAACCCTTTTCGTTTATTAAGCTAGACATGCCAAATTTCCCATCTCTTCACTTACAACTCTATCAAAAAGTAAAAACCAAAAATAGACTGATTTTCAAAAAAAAAATTTTGTGACATATATTTCTCAAATCTTAACCGTTATTTATTTTTTTTATTTTTTATTTCTTTATCTTTTTTTATTTTTTATTTCTCTTTTTAATCTTGTTTTTTTTTTTCATTTTGATATAGACTGACTGTTGCTGAGGAGGCGTTAAATCTCTCTTAGGGATTTCATGTTGAAATGTTCATTCAACATTTTTGAATTTTGAAAATTTATTTTAATTTATATTTATATTGAAATTTTAATACACTGAGCTCTCCTCCTGAATCATTTTTTAATATTAAAATTTTTAATATTAATTAGGATGGATCAGATTCTTGGAATTTACCTTCCTACTTTTCCGTTTCGGATTAAGGTAATTTAATAATATATATATATATATATATATATATATATATATATGACAAAATAGATGGGAAAGGTTTTCTTGTGAGGTGTTTCGTCATTTAGGACTTCATTGGACTAAACAGACGCACGAGGGATGCTGGGAATTTAAAAAAATACAAGGATTAGTCAATACTAAACAGAACAATAACCTAAAATTTGAAGGAGAAATTTCATGCAATTGCCACACAAAATGCATAGGAGAAACCTCAAGAATCTAAACAAAAGATTATATAAACATAAAAGAGACATTTTTACAAAACAATACATTAAATGCTGACCAGAATGACAATGACCATAATTTTTATACTAAAAAATAATGCTTTGATCAAAGAAGAAAACAGTTCACTACGACGATAATGTCTAGGGAATGCCTTGATAGCAAAGGCATCTACAGAAAATTTGCGCCCGGCATCATAGAACATTTCACCATTCCTGACAGAACTTCCATTATCACAGTGTGGGATTCCTACTAACAAAAGTGATGGAAACAAAAAGAAAATGACTCTGAATGAATTCGGCTAGATATAAAAACAAAGATTTAAAATCCCGCATACCTCATTCTTGCGCATGTGTAGTCGCACCAACATAACAAATTTGGTTCGATGAAGTTCTAAAGAACGAAATGCGCCATAAGAAAACTTTTTGCACTTTGTTATATATATATATATATATATATATGTGTGTGTGTGTGTGTGTGTGTGTGTGTGTGTTTAATGTATATTTGGGCAACAACATTTCTTTTAAGCATCATTCATTGAATACGGCCAACAAGGATGGTTTAATCAATCTTTTATTGAGTTTTTCATGCATACTAAAGTTTTATCTTGTTTTTTATAAGTTAAAAATATAAAAATCGTCCATAGTTTTTTTTATTGTTTCGGGAGATTTCGGTCAGTGCTTTAACCATTCTCAAGTGTGTTGTATTCGGTATGCCCATTCTCCGTGTGCTTTACTGCATAGTAATTTTGTTGTGTGAAGATTATTGTGGAAGATTGACCGTTTTGAGCAGTTGCATGCCATGCGCAGCTGGGTTGAAGTTAGAGTCACTTCTACTTTTAGAAAACACTGAAGTCGCCATCTCATATATTGGACAGTGTAAAATTGAAAGGAGAGGAACGCCGTTTAATCAATAGGACTTATCTAATAGCAATATGTTGACGGTTATGTGAATTAAAAAGAATTTTTGTGTTATCAGCTAGCACTTTCGTTAGGTTCTCTTGTAAATTATTGGCTAATAAATGCTTTTTAATAGCATTTTTATTCAGCAGGTGACATATAAGGCGTCTATCTAATGAGGTAGTAGTATGTCCGATATAGGTAATTGATTCGTGACAAGAAACAGTTTTGTACTTAGCATTGAAATTGATACACTATATTGGTCATCATTAGTTTTGATATGGTGGTGTTATTTTGGTTAGTAACAAAGCTAGTGGTCTTCCATATTCTGTAATATATTAAAAATTTTACACAATTTCCTAAGTTTATCGTAGAAATATGATTATTAATAATTTTCTTTATGGCAATTTCGTTATGCTTATAATTATTTGGCATCTAGTTGTGTTATATTTTTATTACTGGTGTCGTATATTTTCTGTAAGAATAATTTTATTTGTCTGTCAATGATGGAAAAATTATTGTTGACTAATGATTATTTCATGTTTCAGATCGCTTAGAAATATTCTTTGGAAAAATTATTGTTGACTAATGATTATTTCATGTTTCAGATCGCTTAGAAATATTCTTTGGGAAGAGGAATTTAAGTGCGCTCTATTTAAGAAGTTTGTTATCACTGCTATATAATATATTTCCGGACATTGGCTATCGTGGTATAAAAAACAAGAGATCGTTTTGGAGAGTTTCTAAGGGTAAATACATTTTACCGTACAATTTTGTAGTTCTATCTCGACGTCGTGAAATGGGATTTTGTTATGAACCATAAGCTTATATGTAAATTTTAGCTTCGAGTTCTTTTTAAAAGTTTATTTTAGGTTTGTGACTTCATTTTTATATTTTTATCGAAACGAAAATATTATCGTTCTACCTTGTCTAGATTTCTGGTTTGTAGGTGATTTTAAGCACTTGGTTTTAGATATAAGATATGTAAAAATTGTAAAAAAGCAGGACCTGAAGGGCTTCCCATGTTAACACTGTTAGTTTTCATATATGTATTGCTATTATGGTTGTAAAATGAAGATTCCGTAATACAATAGTTTCCGGGGGATAGCTGGCCAGATTTTAGGAAGAGTATTGTCGGGTGCTTGTAGTCACAGTCTCAAATTATGTTGATTGTTTCTTCAACTGGGATGTTAATAAAACGATGTTCAGCGAAGTTATGGTATATCCGACGGGATTTGTTGCTTTCAGGATATGGACAAAGTCGTTGATTGACGCTATGTAATTATTGGGTGCATATAGAGGAATTATTTGGTTAGAAGTTTTATATATATTTTTTTATTACTGGTGTCGCGTATTTTATGTAAGAATAATTCTATTTGTCTGCCAATGATTTTATTTGTCTGTCAAAGTTGGGAAAATTATCGTTGACTAGTGTTTATTTTATGTGTTTTAGATCGCTTAGAAATATTATTTGGGAAGAGAAATTTAGGTGTGCTATATTTAATAAGTATATATATATATATATATATATATATATATATATATATATATATATATATATACGATGTGTATGTATCCGATAATAGTTCAAATAAATCACCAACTAACTCCGCAACAAAACGCAAGGAATCCAACAAATCTCTACTAGCTACAAAAAAAAAAATAAATTCTGTGTCACATGAACTGTAAAAAACAAAACAAAACAAAAAAAAAGAACAAACCAAGACATAAAGAATAGAAACAATAATTATTGAATAAAAACAATAAACTCGAAATTAATACAAACGTTATTACATCTAAAAACAAACAAAGTAAACATATTTTATAATAAAAAAGAAAACACGAGAACACGTGTAGATGCAATATTTTAAAAATAATAAAACCGAAAAAAAACAAACTCTTTGGTAATGGCTTATGAAAACTAAAAGTACTTGACAACTTACATTTAAAATTTTACTGCCCCCATTACTATTACAATAGAGATAATAAGCAAAAGAAATATTAACGAAAAACTGTATATATGGGTATGTGTGGGTTGCAGTTCGTATAATTAAATATTTATCAATTAATATTATATTTAAAAGTGTATCTGCTAGCGAGATATTGGAGACCGTCTGTTATTGTCATATTTCGAATATTGATCACATGATTCAGACGGAAAGTCGAATGCCAACAGTAAAGGCAATATATGGTGAATGTCGGTCGCTTTACCTCTTGGTTCAAGCTGTCAGGGCAGTAATAATAAACGGTATGCTGAAAGGTTATTGACACGACAAAAAGCTGTTAAAATTTGGTATTTGGTCAGATTTTTTTATGTTGATCGGGCGAAGAACTTTTTAATAATTCATTTTGCAGTCGTTTTGTTTTAACTTCGCTTGGCTTAATCCTAAAAGTGTTCTTGTGCTGTTCTTTAAAATATGTCATATCGCCTTGTTCTTGGGCTGTTGTTTAAAACATCTCATATCTCTCAGGAAGTAGACGATCATGGATCTCCACAGTTTCCTTTTTCTTATTATCTGTGAATTGCCATAACATCCTGGTAAAGAATAACTGGTTTTCAGTTGCATTCTCCGTAGATTGGAATTTAGAGTTTTTATACTCTTGGACGAGTAACCATCCAATGCAAGAGAGCCCAGTCTACCCTGCTGTTTAAATCATAGTTATGAAAATAGATGGAGTTCACAGGGGCGAGGAAAAAATTTAATTGGTTTTGTTTTGTTTTACGGATATCAACCCCAATGGGTTATTTATGCCGACAAGATATTTAGGATAGGTTCTTATGAATAAAATATGTATTCTTTGTACGAAATCAGTTTGTAGATAAGGTTTTATTGACGAAATTTTGGAAAGAGAGTTTTTATCGAGAGTCAAATGGATTGCTGGTAATACCTTTTTCATTAAAAAATGTACTGCTGGTAAGTTAAAAACTGTATTAATTGTATTTTTTTGCTACAAAATCTATTTTTATGCTTTCATGGTGTATTGATCTCAGTTAACTTTTTGCCTATAGCTGGGACCAGCCTTTGAGATTTGAAAAAGAAATCACACGACCGGCAGTCGAAAACGAAAGAAAATTTACTCGTTCCAAAATCATTTTACTCGACCGATTCAATTGTCTTAATAATCACCTTACGTAAGCATAGCGTGAATCGCTGACGGAAAACAAAAAATATAATTTTAATTAAAATTTCGAACGTGTTAGAAAAGATTTAAAATTTAAAAAAAAATAATAACAACAAAATTTAATCTTTCCTCTTAATAATAACATAAGCATTTTGATGATAAAACTTTGTTTTTATTAAGTTTGAGCCCTTTTAACATCATGATATGCTGCTTTTTTGGCAAATTGGTGGAGGTACCTAAATTCGTAGTTTCTTGACTACAACCTCCATCTCATAGATGATAAAAAATAACAAATTTGATTTTCTCAACGATTTTCTATAAAAAAATTACTTACTTGTATAATTTGTTTTTCGGTGGGTGGTTGAAAGAATTATGCATATTTTTATCTTTTTTTTCAAATGTTCGTTTTTACTTTTCGTAAGCGGGGAGGAAATATAGATGTTGAGTCAAGGATAGTATTTTTTCAAATGAGTTTCTAAAAACCTGTGAGCGTCTTTAATCTGGGCGACAGAGACGTTTTAGCTCCACTCTGGAAGCTTTAATTAAACGAATGTTTACACTGACCTGGACGATAAAAGCGAGACAGCAGCTTGTCAATCAATTGTAAATTCCATTCGTCAGATCTTGCTTTGATAATTGTGAGATGTCATTGTCTTTTGTTTAACCACACATTTTAAAGTAAATCAGGCGCCATGCATAAGACCAAAGAGTTCAATAATGTCATTGTAGGTCATTTTAAGTAAATTGTGAATCTTCAATAGCATCCTTTTGGATTTTAAAAGGAATTAGATTTCCTTTTTCTATATTTGAATGGAGAAGTTTCATTGCGAGATTTTTAATCGACCGCGGACGAGTAAAGCAACAAAGTTAAATTGCTCAATTAAGTTTTTAATCGATTGAGTTGATCAGGCAAGTGAAATCTCAAAGGCTGGATGGGACCCTAATAGGTGCCACCACCATCGGCCAGGGTGAACCTTGGAGCAACAGCAATTAAGAATTGGTTCCACACTTCTCAAAACTTCCTAATCAGAGGGCTCGCTGCCGGATGCTGTTTATTTTCATACCCAGAATTTGAAATCTGCGCCGATAGCTGTTATATATCACCTTCTTCTAAGTGCCATATCAATACAGGACGTAGGCGATCATGGCATTCCTCATCTCCCTATCCCTACCCTTAACAAGTTTTCTTCTGTTACCCCTGCAAAACACCGCTCTGCAATTCATTTGCTCAAGCCCTTTAAGTATGTTACGCGTTGCTTTCCCTTTGTCTCTTTTTCCCTCTATCTGACCTGTGAGTATCAGATTCTACATGCCCTTCTTCCTTATTACAAGTTCTAAGAACTTCAACTGTCTTTTCCTGATGTTAAGTATTAGTTTTCTTTTCGTTACCATCTTTTCCATGATCTCGTCGTTGCTCACATGTTCTGTTTACAGTATCGTCAGCATTCTTCTGTAGAACATTTCGGTTGCTTCAAGTATTTCCTTCATCTTTGAGAAGATTGTCCACCATTCACTGCCATAGCGTAGAACAGACATCACATAACAATCTCGTACTCTCTTCTTTGTTTCCAGTGAAATTTTCCTGTCTCTCAATATTCTACTCAGCTTCTGGAATGAATCCTTGGCCTTGTCAATTCGCTTTCGGATCTCAGTGTCGCACTCACTGTCCTCTGTAAGAACACTACCCTGGTGTTTAAATTTCTGAACATGCTCGATTTTGGTATCACTGACCTACATTTTGGGATCCTCTTTTTACTGATGATCATGCATTCAATTTTCTTGTAGTTTATATGTTGTATTTATTTTTGCTTTCTTCCGTAGGAGGTCTTGAAGTTTACTTTCTGTCTTTGCTATCATCTGCGTATCTTATATTGTTCAGATTGTGACCGCCAATGATGAATCCTGGCATGACTTTTAGGGCTCTCAGAATTATTTCGTTGTATAAGTTGAATAGATTTGGTGAGAAGACACATACCCCTTTCTGTCTTTGTATATCTGCTGAACTCATTTTCTGTCCGTATGCAGGCAGTTTATTTCCAGTACAGGTTCTTGATTACTCTAATGTCTTTCCCGAATATATCTAGGATGCTACGTATTTCTATCAAGTTTTTGTGGCGTAATTTGTCGAATGCCTTTGCGTAGTATACAGGTACATGTCCTTCTGCATTTGTATTGTCCTTTCTGATAAAATTCTAAGCATAAATATCGCATTCTTTGTCCCAGTGTCCTTGATGAAACTGCACTATTCTTGTCCTATCTGTGACATTATTCTGCTGTGCGCTTTATTCATCAGGATTCGGATGAGTTTTGTTATGTAACTCATTAAGGTGACTGTTCTGTGGAGATCATATTTCTTTTGTGTCTGACTTCATTGACAGTGCTATGAAAATCGATCTGTTTAGGTTTTTCGGTATCTAACCACTGGTATAGATTTCATTTATTATTTCTGTAACTGCTGTCTCTATTTCGATGCCATCCTGTCCTGCTGCATTGTTTCTATTCAGTTTGGCCTGTGCAGATTCCACTTCGGATTTTAATATTTCCAGTCCGTCGGTATCTCTGTGTATTGTCGGTTGCTCTCTCTTGTGGAAGAGATCTCTTATATATTCTTTCCATCACTGAAGTATTCCCTCTTTCTCTAATATGAGCTTTCCATCCTTGAATTTTATACAACCTGTTGAGGAGCATGTCTTTTGTTCTGTTATTTTCTTTATTGTTATGAATGTCTGCTTTATAAGTCGTGATCAATCTCTCTATTTCTGTACATTTATTTTTGAGACGTTCCTCTTTAGCCTGTCTGCATTTGATCCTTATTTTCTTGTGTAGTTTTCTGTAGTCTGTTCCATGTCTTGGCATTGTTTTCTGTCTCCTTTGCATCTTGTCGAGAATCTCATCAGTTACCCATTCTTTTTTTCTTCTACGTCTATTTTTTTTTTTTAACAATGTTGTTTGCTGGTGTCACTAACGGTTCTTTTAGTGTGTTCGATTTCGAGTTTATGTTTCCAGTTTGTTCCCCATATTTGTTTTTCACACTGTGTATTTTTTCTGCAGGTTAAGTTCATTCAAAAGTCTGTTGTATTGTATTATGGGTGCTGCACTAGGCTTCTTCAGTATCCGAAGTTTAGTTTACAAATGGCTGGGAGGTAGTTGCTTCCACAGTCTTGCAATGAATAACTGAATTCCAGAATCTCCTGTTTATCGTTCTATAGTCAGTTTGGTTTTTCGTGTCACCTCCTGGGCTTCTCCATATTCATAAAAGTTTTGGGTGTTCTTGAAAGCAGCTGTTGAGTATTACTTGGCCATTCACCGTGCACAATTGGACCAATTTTTCTTCTCAGTTATTGCGGTTTCCTAGTCAAAAGTTGCCAACTATTAACCCTTCCCTCTCCTTATCTAAATTGGCATTCAGGTCTCCCATAATAATTTTAATTTCTTGTGTTTTACAATGGGCCTTGACATCGTTCAGTATAGAGTAGAAAGATTCTATTTCTTACACAGTGCTTTGTGTTGTCGGTTCATTGAGAATGGAACAACTATATTGAAAGGCTTTACTTTCGGTTTGACTAAGAGAACTCTTTCGGATAGCTGATAGTATCCCAGAACGTATTTTTTCATTTCTTCGTCAAGTATTAAGCCGACACCCTTTTCATTATTTGTACCACCTTTTGTATATGATTCTGTGATTGTCACCGAATAAGTCTCTGTTGTTTGATCACCTCATTTCGCATATTCCTAGAATGTTGATATTCAATCTGCTCATCTCCTACTTGACATTCTCCAGCTGTCCACATTTGTTCAGCGTTCTGTCATTCCATGTACATAATTAAAAAAAGGAATATCGTTACTGAAAACATCTGTCTACTATGGTGGCTCGCAAATCCCTGTTGCAGGCACGTTTGTATTTCTTCAACAGCACAGAAACCTCATGAATTTTATACTGTAACCATGATGAGCCTCACATTTTCTAGTAGAGAGCATATAATCTGCCGTGATCACAATTTAGGACAAGGTTAGTACGTTCAGATCTTCGGTCACGATGACTTGGGATTTCTTGATAGTGCAGCCATCGATGCCTGAATAGTTCAATCTACCCAGTTTCACAAGGTCTGGGCCAACCTAGGGTTTTCATGCATTTTTCCATGGTGTCGAACGATAGGACTGCCATGTCAGGCCCATAAGATCAAGAAGTTACCGCCCTGTGTTTCGCATATAGT
This sequence comes from Ascarosepion bandense, assembly GCA_037127315.1. Taxonomy (NCBI): domain Eukaryota; kingdom Metazoa; phylum Mollusca; class Cephalopoda; order Sepiida; family Sepiidae; genus Ascarosepion; species Ascarosepion bandense. The sequence goes on from JBBBDQ010001493.1 coordinate 125,687, forward strand.
GTCATTCGAACTCGGGTTTCATGGCCGGAAAGCGGACGTTGTAACCATTCACTCATGCGCCTCCCCCCACATATATATGTATATTAATATAAATTTATACACAAATTTGTAAATATTTTAATCTATCTATCTATCTATCTATCTATCTATCTATCTATCTATCTATCTATCTATCTATCTATCTATCTAGCAGCAATGAATGTAACTTATTAATAAGCACATATAATAAATAAATAAAAATACGTAAGCTATAGATAAAAAGAAACATTTCACAAAATTAACTATTTACAGAAATTCATATTTTGGATAGCCGTGTTTCAATATACATTAATCACCTTAAAGCTTTTCTTTAGCTTAATCCCATTTGAAAACTCAAGGATATTATTTTTTTTTAATCAAAGAATTTAGTGAGAAGAAAGTATAATAAAAGAACAATTTTCAGGAAGTCAAAAGTTGACTATTTTCGTTGCATTTAAATTTTCAAAAATTGTAGGTGGTAAGGAAGCAAGAAATCAGAAGTGAGTTCCAAAAGAGAGAAGTACGAGAAAAGAAAGAGAATGGAACATACAGTTGCGTTTACTAGTCCGCCAGGAAAACAGTGAGAAGTTGCCAATCAAGTGGTACGCATAAATTCTTGTAATCGAGGTACCGATGACCAAAGCTCATCAGAACGACTGTTATGAAAATGATTCTAGAAAAGACAGAGAGAAGCCACGTTAATGTGTCTAAGAAAGTCTAAATTTTATCATAAACATTAATATTAAGTTATTCACAGAGTTACTTTAAAACTCTTATACAGTATAACCCGGATATAAGAGACCCTGATTTAGGAGAAACAAGATATAAGAGAGATTTTCTCTGGTCCCAAATTACAGCCTGTGGTAATGTATATAAAATAGACCAAACACGGATATAAGATAAACCCGGATATAAGAGACTTTATCCGGTCCCGACTACTCTCTTATTTCAGGATTACATTGTATTATTATAAAAGTAATTTCTCAGAAAAACGAAAACTTCCATCTGTAGAAAAATAATTTTAATTCTTCTAAGAAATCCGACGAAAAGAAAAGATAAAACGTATCCATTTTAGATATTATATATATATATAGTGGACTCTTCCATGACGGACGACAAATGAGAGCTGAATAAAAAAAAATGCTGTATAACTTCTATGCACACTTATGCCTTCCGAAGCCAGAAGATGCTTTGCGAACTTTTAGAGATACAGAAGATCATTTTGATCGAGTGGTTGAAAATCAATTGCCACATGTTTTCCCGAGTGGATAGCAAGGTTTACTTTACTGCGTACTACAAAGCCACAGTGACAGGTAAGGCTGTCATTGAGAGGAGCAGCATGCTGACAACTTTCCTTAACATTTGCAGCATTTAATCCCGATTTTTAAGTCGGCCTCGCTCAAAACCTTTGTATAGATGAGAAGCAGGACAAGAGCCAACTCCTTCGCTCAGACGCTTTGTTTTCCCAGGAAGAAACGCGCATGCTGCATCGCTTCAGATTTTTTTGAGTTTGTCTTTGAAACTTGAAAACGGTTTTTCAGTTGATCTGCCTATTGGAAGCTGACCAAAGTGGAGTTGTTTTGTAAGTCTCGCTCGTACAAGAAAAATATCCTGCCCACCTAAATTGGATTTTAATTAAGATGGCTTCAATATCAGTCATGTTAAATTTAGTCAGAACGTCACTGTTTCTAATGCGATCACTCAGTTTTCTGTTACAGATCGTACATAGGCAACGTATGTGGATGTAGAATACGTTAAGTTGATTGATGGTTCGTTGGTACAGAGTCTAAGATTATGCATAATAGCGTAGGGATATCAGTACTACTGACTTGTCCACATCAATTTTCACCTTTAGCAAAGCATCACGAGTATTCCAAAGTCTGTGATAAAGTTTACCGAAGGAAAAAATTCACCTTTCCAATCCTGTACTCAATTTCTTTGTCTATTTTAGCATCGTTGGATACAACGGAGCCGATATAATGGAAAGTGGAAACAGAATTTCCAGCATGACAGAAAGAGATTAAAAAAGTAATTTAGAGAGGTGAAACAACACAAACTTTATTTCATAGAGAATGGATCTGACACCTCTCTACTGAAAATAACTGAGGCCATCATCCTCTGACATGATGACGCTGAGCATCCTTTCTGGAATACACAGTTTCCTGAGGATGACCCAAATAGCATCCCTTTTCACTATATAGAGATATGAACCCCAGGTTCGAAGTAAAGAAAAATGGTTTCGCTCTGATAGGAACACATGATACAGATATCAACGAATAAAACGCACAAGATGAACGTTTGTAAATAATTTTATATAACAAAAACAACAGAATGTGGAAAGGCTATGGAATAACAGACATAAAATCAATAATGTACCCTTATCTGATACTGGGTGTTAGTTCAAACATTCGTGTCTCATGAATTTGTTTGTTCAAATGTTCCTAATGGCAGACAGACAGTATCTCTTTAGAATGTCCAAATAAAAGGCGGTAGTTCTTCTTTCCATGAAATAAGTTGGACGACTCTGGAATGGTACGTGTACTTCGTTTCTCTGTCGATATAATCTTGGATGTAATTTAATCGAATGGTATCCAAGATGAAATTGGGATAATTTCTCCAGGTATAATATTATTTTATTCTCTACACATCAAGTAGTCGAATAAATACTCGGTCTTCGGGAATAATACCTTTTTCTTTATTCACTACCCGTAGTTATTTGCTGATACTACAACTATAATCCACATATAAAAAGGCTAAAACTAATGGAAGTAGCGTTAAAAAATGTACAGAAAAGAAGGAAATTAGAAGAGCACAAGAAAATTAAAAAACTTAATCGCAGTACCTTGTCAGTCGTTTTTATAAAACTTGTATGAATAATGGATTAGTGCCCAAATATACAATTATATATATATATATATATATATATATATATATGAACATTATTTTTACCGATACTCGTATTTAAGTAGATATTCTGTTTTTAATTAAACAGTATTTTTATATTTATATCTACCTGCCTGATTATTTACGATAAATTTTTATTACGAAAATGTGTGCTACCCAGCAGGATTCGAAATAAAATAAATAATTTTATTAGGTAAAAATAATGTTCAAAATAATTCATTACAAATTGTCGGTTGCTTATAACCAAGTTTCGTTAAAATTCGTTAATTTCCGTAACATGTTTACATTTGTTGACATTACAATACATTTCAGAGCAGATATGCTTGTTTGCGGTAAAATCGAAAATTGTGTTATATAAGCATGATGAAAACCTCGCCTGATCAAGACGCTATTCATGGTCGAGTGGTCAAGACGGTACCAGATCAAATGGTATGCTTCCCCTATGTAATAGGGGTTGCAGGTTCGAATCCTGCTGGGTAGCACACATTTTCGTAATAAAAATTTATCGTAAATAATCAGGCCGGTAGATATAAATATAAAAATACTGTTTAATTAAAAACAGAATATCTACTTAAATACGAGTATCGGTAAAAATAATTTATTACAAATTGTTGGTTGCTTGTAACCAAGTTTCGTTAAAATTCGTTAATTTCCGTAACATGTTTATATATATATATTGTTAAATATAACAGACAATGGATATCTATTGTATTTAATCATGAGCTGTTCTAAACATCGTAATTTGGCTTTAATATCAGGTAAAAATAAAGACAAAAATTATCCAACATTTGGATAATTTTTTTCATTATGCTGGTTCTAAGCTTTCGGCTAACATGAACCATCTTCAGAAAGGTTACAAAACACCTAAATTGTGTGCAGCTGAAAATAAAGAATGAAAGTCGGAAATATACAGAATCGACATTGTCGAACATGTTAGCTGATTTCTACTTCTCCAAATCGTCCTGCTTGCTCAGGTAATGTACCATTCTCAGAGCAAAACGTCAGAAAGTCAAAGTGTGTTTATTTTGGTCGTTAGCTGTATGAATACATGGGTGAGTGTCTTTACACGCGTGTTTCACTTGCTTTTTGGAATCTAAAGTGTAATACTAGTGATTTGTTCTTTTTCCCATCTTATTTGTGGCTTATTCAAAGCCAAAACGTAATTTATGAACAGTAAGAATAAATCATTTTTGCGAGTGAATATTGCCCTAATATGTTTGTAGAATAACCATGTTATCTTTATTTTATTTTAATTTTACCAAATACAAGTGCTACTATTTAACTCATAGCTAAGGGATGAGGATTCATACCTTTTAAGCAGAAGTGAATGCAGCGAAGCTGATTGGAATTCGAACTCAAACCCAATGTCTTATTCCAAGCAGCTATCATTATATCACTATCACATTCACTCTAAAATATTCTAACCGCATCCTAATTTATTCATACTCCTCCCCGGTCATTTGAACAGGAGTAGAGCCTTTTCCCTTGTTTCCTGTTTAGAATTGGGTTTCTGCTTTCTTCTAAATTTTACTACAACACTTTACTTCTAACATCTCTGCTTAAACTCTGAATTTCATATTATTATTGGGTTCCGACTTCTTTCTAAAGTTCTTTTCCCTTCTACTTCTAGTAGCCTTTTGCGTCTTAGTGGCGATATTGTTTTGCTTGTGTGAATTGATTACAAAAAATAGAAAAGCTCGTTGATTCCAAATATTTTTCACCAGATTTCAATTACTTGCAGAACTTTCATGTCAACTATTCTGCCACTATTAACACTTCTATATATTTAAGATTTTATTCCCCTTTGAATGTATGTCTAAGACTCAAGTAATTGTGTGCGTTAGTATATATATGAATAGAATAAGTAAAGAACAGGTAGGAAAAATAATCTTCCTAAGAGATTTTTTAAAGAAAGAAAGTTTTCTAAAGTGAACCGTTAGATTAAAGACACTTTTTTTCTACCTGTTCTTTACTTATTCTGTTAATCTTGTCGGGTTTCGATCCATATATACCACTCATATCTCTCTATATAAACTTAATATGAAAGTGACGAAAACGAAAAAATAAGCAGACAATTGCATGTAATGAAGAGTGAACGGAGCGAGTACTGGAGGATTCGCCTACGAAACTCTCTAGTCGAGTTACTGAATACAACATCAATGCACTGAGTGACAAATTTACATTTGTATTAACACACACACACACACACACACACACACACACACACACACACACACTCTCTCTCTCTCTCTCTCTCTCTCTCTCTCTCTATATATATATATATATATATATATATATATAAGTATGGGTATAAAATTAAAGCTTATTTATTGACTGGCTATCTAATGCTTAAAGTGATCATCAGACTAGTATTATTCCTGATGCTCCCTTCTGACATGTCACCGCAAGTCATAGTGCAGCATTGATATATCTGTCTCAGTCAGTTAAGTGCCATAAGTTATACACGCTTGGGCGATCATATCTCTTTCGAGAGATGACTGACTGGGCAGAAAATTATCCCGCACTAGGGTACTATTGCTTTCTACGGTAGACTGATTTCCAGCCAAGGCCTTAGAACCCAGTCTGTCTTGTTATTTAACCCACAACTGGAGGGAAGTGACGGATTAATACCTTTCCCAAGGGTATTTGCGCGTATGTGAATGCAAGTAATGCAACTGGAATTCGAACTTGGATAGCTATCTGTCAACACTATTTAATTTTATCTACAAATGTTCGATCCTTGATAAAAAGCACAGTTTCGTTTTTAAATATATATATATATATATATATATATATATATAGTAAACATAAAAGCCCGTTTTTTACAACGTTTTGCAAAAAGGAATCATTAATACGCAAATGAGTGCGTCACTTGGCGGAAATATGTTTAGAAGTAGATGGCTTGCTCTTGAACAATGCAGGTGCATTGCGCACACAGATCGGCCATAGTTCGAGCAGCATTGAGGAAACATAGTGGTGTTAAGAGTTGTCTGCTTTATGACATTAAGGAAAGTCTTGTCAGCAACCGTTTCAAATCGATAAAGTGTCAAACCTTTGAGAATAACACTGTGAGTGAATGCACCGGCAGAAATTGGCTCCTTTTATATGAACACTGCTGTGGCGGCCATAGAGGAAGACTGCAGTCAAACCTGTGGCAACCTTGCCGTACGCTTTCAGGTTTCTGCTGAAATAGTAGGACTTCACCTGCACATCATAGGAAAGGCGTATAAGTTGTGCAAGTTAGTACCCTACGCACTATCGGAGCAACAACGTGTGACCGCTTGTTTCTTGTTGCTTTCTTGGCAATGCAACGTAATCAGTGACGAAAAGTGGATCCTTTCAAATGTGCCACATATTAGTTGTCACCAAAAGAATCTCTGTACCTCATACCACAAGACTAATTCTACATCCAGACAAGATGTTCTGTATCTGATGGACAAGTCGACAAGAGATTAAATATTAGACGCTACCAACACGCCAAACCATCACTGCGGACCTGTAAACGCAGCAGTTGGAACTTGTGCAAAAGGAAGGAAAAGAAGCCAGCATTAGTCAATTTTTGTACCTTCTTGGTGCACACTGCTACCGGAGTAACTCCAAAAATAAAACTGGCGCAACAAGCTCAAACTTCGATCACGTAGCCTCAAAAATACCAACTATGCACGCATGAGCAGAAGGCAATGTGACTAGGTCTGTCACACTGCCTTATGTTATGGCGGAGGTGCAGATAATGTTTTACTTACTCTCGTGTATATATATATATATATATATATATATATATATATATATATATATATATATATAAATTCAAACGTTATTATAGTGGGTACCCGTATTTTTATTTTAAACATTGTGTATTACGTCTATCGGCTTGCGTATTCGAGAAATCCTAATAAAGAAAATGTTTTTTTGTAGGTGATACTACGATTTGATCCAGTGTGCTTTACATAGCGTCAAAGCACAGCAAGGTTCTACCATTTCTTTTCTGGAATGCACACTTTCTCGCTAATATATTTTTCTTGAAAGCGCATACCTAATTAATGGATTTATTTTTCATCCTACATTTTCTAGTAGTTAAACATTTTATTCGTAACTGAAATCGACGTCCCATTTTAATGTTACTGTTTTTCATAATTAAATTGCCGGTGTATTGTGTTAGTCTAATGGCTATTGGATGGGTGGGAATGGCCATATATAAAATTATTCTAAACGCTATTGAGAAGAAATATGGATGAGGACGTGCACAGGAACCAAGAAAACTGTGAATCATCGAGATTGGAGCAAGCCTATAATTGTTGAAGACGTGCTTAAAACACTAGAACTACGGTTGGATGATTTAACGTTCAAAAGGTTAAAACTTTTAAATATTTCACTGGGTCTGTTAATAATTATAATAATTATTATTCATTTTAGTGTTGAGTAAGTTTTGTTGCGAACAACAAGTTCACCCATCCCTACCTTTCGTAAGCTTTTTGTATAGTATCTATTCTATTTTGAATTTTTCTTTTTTTCAGATTTTAGAACCCGAGAATATAATTACTATTTCTAATTTATATTTTTTTACAGCCTCTGAACTTTTTCTTTAGAGTTGTGGTAATTTCTTATCTTTTACTTTTGAATAAGTCTGACACAAGACCACAATGAGAGAACCTATTTCGGATCAAACTTGCTAAAGTGATCTAAGAGAATAAATAGCTTACTAGGAGTCATATATACTAAGTTTATTATATGGGCCCCATTGAGGATCTTCCTCAATCTTATCAGAATAACTCGATAATCATAAATATACGAAGTTCTTTGTCAAGTGTTTTTGAAATATGGCATTGTATTAAACTTGCAAGTTCTCAAGTTTGGTACAAGGAAAATAACTGTGAGCTTACTTGTCTCGTATGTTATCACTAACTTTAGGCCGATGTTCACAGTTTCCGTGTGACGCATACACTGAATTCTCAAATAAATTCATACATATGCACAGACACACGCATATTCATATGAAGATGGCTTAACCTCATTCATAATCCTCTTTATGTATATACCTTTAGTTCTGAATATGTAGAAGTTATCATATGTCCATACATACATATTTTAGTCAATGAGAACGGTACAGATATATAGCTAATTCACACACAGCGATACACGCATTTATTAGCCAATGGCTTACACCGTCACAAGATGAATAATGACAAGACAGACATTGACTGTTGATGTCACTGCCATAATAATAACAATAGTAATAATATTCATATTAATACTAATAATAATGATTGCTATTTTCCCTTTTTTTCTTTACCCTGCAAACTCTTCAACTTCGCCCCTGTCTCTTCCCTCTTCCCTCTCCACCCGGACTTGATTATCACAAGCGGAAGGTTAATTAATCCGGGACATTCTGATCGTGTTGTGGCCGGCCACAGTGGAAAATAGTGCGTAGATGATGTATGAATACTACGCGTTGCACGGTGACAGTGATTGAATGGCCGTAGTTGGGAATGTAGACCCGACAGACAACGGGTCAAATCGGATACGTCGCTTCGATGGGAGGGCTTTTAATGTAGACCTTGAATATCGTTTGAAAACTACGCATATGTGCTTCGGGTTTTATATTCAGTTATATTAAAGTCAGGAAATAGTATTTTTCTTTTGCGTTTGTTTTATTTATTTATTTTTTTATATTTGCGTAGATGTACAGGATTTAGCGTGCGTAGAAATCGACAGAGAGTCTCTGAGAATTTAAAGTATTCATCAATTTGTTAGTAAGTACTTACTGTTATCGTGTTGATATAGTCATCTGGTGTCTTTTTACATTCAACTTTGGCGCTGTACGGCATGGAAAGATTTATGAAGCTTGAAAGTGCTCATTTATTAACGCTTTCGAAATTTGTGCAGAGCTATCGTTTGGACTGTCTGCATCATTTATTGGGTTATCTCTCTCTCTCTTTTTATCCATCTATCTCTGTCTCTCTGTCTGTCTATCTCTCTCTCTGTCTCTCTGTCTCTCTCTCACACACACACACACACACACACACACACACACACACACACACACACACACATATATATATATATATATATATATATATATATATATCGTAGCGATTTAGAAGATTGTGTGAAGCTAAAATTGGTGGCAGTCAGTGGAATACTGATAGAAAGACATTTAAGGCAAGCAGACTCTTTAATAAAGTGCTCGATATAGAAAGATAGAGCATTGATATAGTTACAAGTAAAAATTTGCAACTAGTTGATGTTAACTTCAGCATCAAGAATCCAGAGTTTCATAGGCGGAACAATCTGTCTACATTTCAAGAGTTTAACATTAAATTGCGAACAATTTGCTTTTAATATTTTCCAATTTTTTTCGTTTTTTATATATTGCTGGTGTTAGTTGTTTGTGGTTGCGTATATGGATGTCTGCTGGTGTGATTACTTCCTGATTGTACAGGGGTTTCGTACGTCTAGGGAGACTTGGCCAGTTGTCCTTTTGCTTTGCACTCGTTTTTAGACTTATTCCTATCTTTGTAGTTTTCCTCTTTTCTTTCAAAACTTATCATGTGTTGAGTTATTGTTACTGTTTAATCGTTTTTTAATGTTTAAATCTTGAATGTTTATTTATATACATACATATTTTTACACGCACAAATAAATGTCTATATATGTATGCATGTACACACGCACGAATGCATGCATAAACTTAAATGCGTACACCCACACATGATTTTGTATTTTTGCTAGTTTAATATTTTGTTTTTCTTAAATTTGATTTAGTGCTGTTATAACAGTTAGAAGTATTATTTGAGGAAAGTTGGATTCATAATTAATTTTTTTTATGTTCATGTGCATATCTTTGTGGTTTACATTATATTTATTTCGTTTGTTTGTTTAGAGCGTTTATATTATTTCATTTTTTGTGTTATATTAATATTGATACTAATCGTGACATTTCTTTATATGCTTAAATTATTTCTTTAAAGTTTATACTATCCTATTTTTATGTTTATTTTAATTAGTGTTTAGGTGACAAAGTAAGTATTTATTCATATGCCTACGCTTACATATGATTTACTTTTTCTTGTTTAAAAGTTTATTTTAGCTTTTAAAACGAATTGCTAGTTTTTTCTCAAAACAAAATTTACAATTATTACTGTTGATATAGTATGGAGCTGCTCTTTTTATGATTTTCCCTATGATTTTGGTTGCGATTTATTTAATTTTTGGTTCCATATTTATTTTGATAGTGTTGTATTGTTTGTGTATGTTTCTATTTTGAATGGCAAAGCTGCACCAATGGATCAAACGGTGGTTTCCCCTATAAAGGGGGTGCATGTTCGAGTGCGTTTATATATATGCATGTATATACGCACACACAAACATACAAACTTATGCAGACGTGTATCTGTGCTTTTATATTATATATTAATTCATTTATCGTTTTATTTTTGTTTAGTAACGAGTATTTTCTTCCTTTTTACCTTAAATATTAACGCTTTAATTCTGGAAATTAGGTTTCTTTTTGGTTCTATGTGTATATATATATATTTATATACACACGCACACATATACAGACACGCATATATGTGTACATTTATTATATTTATTCGTTTATTTTATGTTTATTTTATTTTAAAATTTTTTATTTCTTTATTTTATGCTTAATTCATATTTATTTTACTTTTTTAAATTAGTATTTAGATGGTAAAGTATTTTTATTTATATGCCAACTCATTATTTCAATTTTCTTGCATATTTTGGTTTCTAAAACTAATTACAAATTTGTCCTCTATTTATAGTTTACAGTTTTTACTGTTAATATTGTATGGGGATATCCTTATTATAATTTCTCGTTTGATTTTTGTCGGAGATATTTGTTTATTTTTGTTTTTTTTGTGGGGGGATCCATATTTATTTTAGTAGAGTTGTTTTGTTTGTGAATTATTTTTTCTCAAAGGACATTTTGTAGTTGTAATATCTCTCTTTTATTTTTTTCCTGTAGAACCTGCATAAATTTTTCGTCTTTGTTAACCTTTCTTTATGTCACGGTAGCTCCATATATTATATTATTATTTGAAAATTTGTTGTTAAGTGGGGAATTTTCTTTGTTTCTGCAATTACATTTCATGGTGTTAATTTGCTGTTGTTATTGTTTATATACGTTGAGCATTTTTTATTGTCTTTAGTAATTATTTTCTCCATGTTATCCATTCAGCTGTAATTAATTTTGATTGTATTTTTATACACACACACACACACACACACACACACACACACACACACACACACACACACACACACACACACACAAAATAGAAATTCTTAGTCGAAGAAGAAAAGAAAAATGTTAGTTGTATTTGATAAGTTTAGTAAAAGAAAAAGCAACCGATTTTTGGTGTTGCGACCAAGGCTCTAGGTATAATGCAAGGATTTCACAACGATTTCCAACTGGATATTTGAGAGGAATTTCATATAATTTTCAATAAATTAATACATTTTTAAAAAATCATATATTAAAAAATAATTTTTAATAATTTACTTTTATTCGATTTTCAAAAGTTATGTTTTAAAAGTGATCCTTAATAACTTTTATCTGTTTTTAAAAGTTGACGAAAATCAATCCCACTTTGCATGTTGTTGAGTTGCTCTCGTGCTCAGTGCATTGAGTAGGCTGGTGTTGAATCGGCAGTGTTGAGTCGATAGCGTTGAGTCGATGGTGTTGAGTCGATGGTGTTGAGTTGGCGATGATGAGTCATCCTGCAGCTTATTGCTGTAAATACAATAATCGTATTGAAATCTGTGTTGGTGCGAGATTATACATGTTCATTTTGTAGTGTTGAAGAAGTATTCGTGATTCTCTATATTAATAATCGGGAAACTGAACATTTTTCAAATGTTACCATCAGCTTTGTTCCTAATACAATTTTTGAGTATCCTATTGTCTCGATTACTTACAGACAGAAAATGTACGGCTTGACCTTCTTGACCAGAAGTTCCATTCGCTCATCACTTTGTTATTTATTAGATCGGCTGTTAATGGACGACTGATCTCCTGGCAAATGAACAATATTTCATGTTGTTGCTTTTCTATCGAAATATCCGACTAAAGACGAGATTTATAAGATTAGCAAAATTTCAAATTGGTATTTACCTGATTGGCTTCTACGTGAAGGTAATAAGCCTAAAATTCACTCATAATCAATTTCACATGACGTCATCGACACAGTGGCGTTTGGCATGTTAAAAGAGAAATGAAAATATCATGACTAATGAATAACAACGATATATGGAGTGACGAAGTAATATTTTCACAGGCCGGTATGATGCACAAACACACTTTTATGCAGACATGGTGGAATACCAACGAAAATTCCGTCATGACCAGGAGTTTTGATTCTGTTAGAGTCAGAGCTATTGTTAAAGCATAAAAATCCATTTTCATAGTAAAAACAAAAAAAATTAGCAGAAATACATTTTGAAAAAAATACCCAAGCTCTTAAGAAAATTAAATTTCGGTTTAGAGGACCTATAAGGAGTTGATATGCTATTAAGCAATAAAAGGATTGCAATAAAACTTTGAATTATCTAGCACTAAAATACTTACTTTATTTACAATTTATAAGGGGTCCCATATTGACTTCTTTGTCAAATCCATTCTCAACAACTAATTGATTTTTATAGACTTCATCTAGTTGTCTCGCAAATGCTTCATAGATGCCTTCTTGAAGAAACGTTCGATTAGCACAGCTACAGAAAGAAGGAATTAAACAAAGATTAAAACAACTTATTAAACTTGAAAGAAATAATTTTAAAAATGAACTTGGATCTCAAAATACATATTGTCAAAAATTCATTGTATTCTCCAAATAGAATAAGTATTATTTATTTATATAATAAGTAATTATTCAGGTTTTGTAAATACAACATACCTTGAAGCATTGCCGAGAATGAAATTAAAATATTAACGTGAAAGAACTTGTACACGATATTAATCCATACGACAGGTTAAAGAAAATCAAATTGTATTCTAAAATATAACTTCAACAAAACTACAACATAGAATACACATAACACTTCATTTAGTAATTATGTGCACACAAACATATATATGCACAAAATATGAGTATCATCTACCATATATTGCTTCAAAGCTCCCGAGAAAATTAAATTTTGGCATGAAGTGACCCATAATAAGTTGATATGCCGTTAAACAAACAAATCAATCAATCAACCATCGAAAAATCTTTGTGTAAATTTTCTTAATTTAATTGGGGGGGGATCGGATTATTTTCCGGTTTCCAAGGCAAATTTTAATAGATTGTTCAGTGTCTTCTGGACGCGTTCGATTTCCATTATTTATTGGTAAAGAATTTGATTTTTGTGTCAATAGGGTTATGTCGGTCGTGGAGGCTGTTTTTTCTTAAAACACATATTGCTTTCAATTGCTTAATTCTTTAAATTCAATAACAGAACCCTTGCTATTCAATAACAGAACCCTTGCTATTAAAGCAGTAACAACAGTTCGTGTGTCTCGGACAAAAGGAACTCTGACAACAGAACAAGGAAAAGTAGATACCGAGATGAACATTCTAAAAATAAAGCGAAAAGTGCATTTTGAATAATTTAAATACATTATTTGAACTTAAATTCCAGTTTTATTGAAAGATAATGACCTAATACTAATCCGAATAAAAATAAAAATTAATTTTTTATATAAATAATTTTTATCGGAATTAAAAAATATTATTAAAACGTTTCCTCATGACATCGAACTCTTAATAAAATATAATAAAAATACCATGGATGGCCAAACCACTACTCGCTAGCCACATGCTGCTCTTTGAATTTTAAAATGCGGCTCGTAAAAATATGTTGGCTGAGCTACTTTTTTCATCAGTTAATATAAAGGTAAATTCCCGTCCTAATTACACTCAATAAAGTTAAAAAATGACCAATCATGATTTTGAAAACAGTCGGTATAGGCTTACGGCCATATCACGTTGAATACGCCGTTTCTCGCTCGATCACTGAAGTTAAGCAAAGTTGAGCATTGTCAGTACTTAGATGGGTGACCGCTTTGGAATACCAGGTGCTGTAAGCGTTTAGTGACTATGTGCGTTGTGGTGCAGTGGATATCGGCTCAGAAAGAGAAATCGGTGAGCCGAGTTCAAATTCCAGTTGAATACCCTGTATTCACTTAAGCACCGGTACCCTTGGAAAAGATATTAATCCGTCCCTTCTCTCCAGTTATGGGTTAAATAACAAGGGTAGGACTTGGGGACCCTGCCCTTAAAAACAAATCCCAATGAATCTTGATACTCGAAAAGAAAAAAATATTACTAGACACACAAAACTTATATAAAAAACAACAATAAATTGTTGAAAGAAAAAGGTATTACTAGCAATAAATAAATAAAATTTAGTTAGCAATAAATGACTCGCCGAGGTTGATATGCCATAAAAACAAAACAACCAACCAACAGCATTTGGTATATATATATATATATGTACATTTTGATTACCGGAACCAATGCAAATTAATGGTTTAAAAAACTGCATCCATGAATATTATTGCTTACATGCATTTCTTAATGTTTACATTAAAATTGTGTAACAAAATGTGTACGTAACAAAAAATGTATGTGCAAATTTTGTTAATCTTTATGACTCTCAAACATCTGAAATTTATCATAAATTAAAACTTACATTCAGCAAGTTTGGCCGCTCCTGGCATATAACATGATAATCATCATTAGTGCTAATTTTAATATTTATATTCTATTTTATATCACAAGTTTCGTTTATACATATCATGACTAAATATGTGGTAAGTAAACAAGAAAATTCTGATGTTTATTCTCATAATTTTCAAATGTTTCATCATTAAACTTATTTATTAACTAGCAGTATAGCCCGGCGTTGCTCGGGTGTAATGAAAGCTTTAAAACTAATCCATGGTCCTGGAGCTCAGACTCTTTGGACGTTGGCACGAAAGACTAAAAAGCAATAGTTGTTTCCAGTTAAAGCGAAACCGTAGACTGAAAGAAAAATGAATGGATGTAAGTCAAATTTTGATTTCCTGGTATCGATATCAAATAAATTTTTTCGTCGTAAACTGAATTTTGAAGGCTAAATAAGTCCTTTGAGTAAATGGTATCATGGCTGAGACTAAGAACTACAATTATACCTACTTAGAGCCAAACCAAAAGCAAAAACTAAAATAAAAGGGCTGAAAAAATAAAGACATACAGGCAGATAAACACACACACACACACAAACATCTTGCCGTTTATATATATATGTTATCGATTTTCTGCACTATTTTAAGAACTGCAACCTTAAAACTTCTGAATATCTTTCTTATGTTTTTGTATATGAGTGTATCAAATTTGATTAAAATCGGACTACTCCTTCTACAACCCGATTTTTCGATTATCGATTTTTGATATTTATCGGGGGTACCTCGACACAAAACCTAGCTAAGAACACCTGCAGACGCTTATAGTACAACTGTGTAAATTTTCAAGAAAATCGGTTCAGCCGTCTCGGAGTCTATAGGTAACGGACACACACACACACACACACACACACACACACACACACACACACACAGAGAGAGAGAGAGAGAGAGAGAGAGAGAGACACACACACACAGAGACAAAGTTCCATTTACAAATAAGTTTAGATAGATCAAATCTCAATTATCTGCAAATATTTTTATGTTAGAATTTTTGTGATGAGAAATTATTATTAGTTTAATGGCTTGCTATTTAGACCAACAGCCTTGTCTTGATTATAATACTCCCAAAAGACCAAGTGGATTAATGCTTTAGTTAAATACAACTGATTCACTGGTTGTTATGAGTTTGTTGGGCGCAGGATGATGCCGTATTAATAACTTGTTATTTGGACCAGCAGCTTTGTCTTGACTGTTAAACTCCCAAGAGACCCAGTGAATTAAAGCTTTGGTTAAATACAACCGATTCACTGGCTGTTATGAATTTTATGGGAACAGTTTGATGCAGTTATTATTGTTAATGACTTGCTATTTAGACCAGTATCCTTATCTTGATTGTTATACTTCAAAATTTTGTAGTGCATTACAAACTCTTAGCAACCAGGGAACCTGTTGTATTTATGCATTGGTTAAATATAACTAATTCCTTCGCGTGTGTTATGTAAAAACTGAATTTCAACTCTGACAATAAGAAAAAATAATATATAAAAAGGGACATAACTCTGTCCCAGAAAGTGCTTAATCCTCGTTACTATTATTTTTGATAATTACACAGTATACCATTTTATATAACAAATGTCGTGTCAGTTTCTTTGGACTACCAAATTTTCACGAAACCATAAAAATGTTCAGAAGCAGAGTTTTTCACGGAAATCACAAAAATTCTCCGAACTATTCTTTGGTCTTCGACGTAAATCCATATCATACTTGGTGTTATCTCTCCCAACCAACAACCTTTAACCATGGAAACTACGCGCAATAACGAATCTAACGCCATTGGCATCTAGGAAGTAAGCCCTATTTGAAAAACACTATTACATACTACTAAGAGAATCTATTTTTATGAATGAAACTTCACTAAATTCTGGATCATTTGATGTGGTCGGATGACTTACAAGTGAAGGTCTTTCATCCGCGTATTCGTATTATTGGTTGGCGCCAAAATGAAACGAGTTGTCTGGTAGTTTTTGTAGAAATCTGCTTCAGCGTAGTCCGTTTACTTACGACCATTCGTTGACATGCCATCTTAACTATACCTAAAAAACACAGCAACTCCCGGTACAGATGGTTACATAATAGGGAAGTGAAGAAAGAGGAGAACAGGTCACAGCAGGTGTCGAAGAATAGGTAAAAGAAGGACGGGTACAGAGCTGCGTGAGAGCAAAGTGTAAAGTCACCCCCGCTCGCCTTATGGGGTCAAGTTTTGAAATTATTTTAGAAACCAGCGAGGGTGAAATGTAAATTATCATATTAAATATAAAAGTATTATCGTGTCAGTAATGCACGAACAAGTTAGTAGATATCAATCCATTCCTTCTTCATTATACAGAAAATATCTATTGTCGAAAATTCAAGTTTTGGGGAGTGAACATTAATTATTTTCCAATTTCGTGCAATGTTCATTTCTACAACAGAAAATTACGATAACTAATTTTTACTGGTGGGGAGGTTGAAAAATTTATAATTTATAACGTATTTCAGGTTCAAACGCATTTAGAAGATAAAATCTTAATTTCTTCTCTTTGAATTAATGTTCACCTAATACAAGGTCTAAGAGCCACTCAAAGTCTAAGTTTACTGTATGTTAGTGTAAGGCAAAAAGTAAAGTTAATGCAGGGCATTTACCCGATTAACATTTGAAGAGATCAAGATTTTAGCGATTGAGAAAACATCCTGTTCCATAAAGCGGCCGTTCTCGGGAAGAAACTATTCAGGTGGAACTTATTTTTTATCAACGGAATATAAAGGGAATGAAGATAATTCACTTTTGTGTACGTGACATGGTGGGTCTCAGTTGTAAAGGTCAAGATTATTATAATACCGCTTGTGATAAAAACATACCATGGAAATAGCGATAAAGCTCGTGACTTTTCGTGGTTGCAGAATGGAAAACAATTCGTTACTCAAAAGTCTGCGTATGAGGGTTGGATAGTTCCAGTTTCTGAGTAAGTTGGTGCGCTTGTCATAGAGCTATGGTACGCAACATGGCAACAGAGACCAGTGCTTGTGTAGTGAATTAGTCTCTCTCTGGATGTCCTCATCGTGTGATTTACTTCGAGATTAACCTTTCCGTATCAAGCGTCTGCCGAAGCATAATCATTCGATAGTGTGGTGAGTTTAAACTTTACGGTGTGTCTCGTTAGAATAGTCTTGTGCCGGACTAAGTGATGTTAAGTATTGTCTTTGTTGGTTTAGAGGCATATCAACTCCTTATGCGTAATTTAATGCGGAAATTTAATTTTTGGGGGAGCGTTAGTAATTTGTTTTACAAAAATGTATTGCTGGAAATATATATTTTTGTTACTGGTGTAACAATGTATTTTTATACTTTCATAGTGTTTTTTGTTTGTTTGTTTACTATTTGCCCACAACAGGTTCTACCACCCTGGGTCAGGGTGGATCTGGGAAAAACAGTAATTAAGAATACCACGCACCTCAAAAAATTAGGAACACCACGCACCTCAAAAACTTCGGATCAGAGGCCTAGCTGTCAAATGTAATTTATTGTCATACCAAGGACGCTCGTATTTTGTACATGAAGTATGTTGGCATATCTTTCCTTTTGGTCTTTTCCACATTTCTGTTCACACTGATGCCATGTTCATTTTATTTATATAATGAAAAATTTAAAAATGAAAAATGAAAAAAAAAACGAAAAACAAATAAAAAAGTGCATCCATTTTCTCATTTTACTTATTTATTAATTAACTTATTTTTTATTTTACTTTTTACTCTATTTCATTATTTTATCATTTATATATATATATATATATATATATATATATATATATATATTTTTTTTTTAATGCCTTTTGTTTACTAAAATAACAAACATCAAATGCACCCTCTTGGATTACAAGATTACAGGATTTTGTCCCTAACAAAATTCACTTTTTAACATTAATTTAACTTTTATGATATTACTTTCCAATTTAATTTTTAATATTCAGTATAAACCAAATTAAATTATACACTTAATACAACAGAGATGTCCCAGATTAATATCATGAGAATATCTAATTGTAAAAGGCATCTGAAGGTAACTGAAAACCTTTATATAAAACGGCTTAAGACAAGTTTCAACTTATTCAATTTGAACTGACAAAAACGTGTTGGCATTTTTTTATAGACACTCTCACCATGGAATTACCCAACCCACACATTTAATCTAGCACAGCGTGGAATTACTACTATTTCTGCAAAATGCATCTTCAAGCATAAACACAAGAAACATACTAACAAAATGGTTCAAAATAGTTAACGAATTGGCCGACAGCGCTTGGGGTAATAATCTCTACGGACAGAAAAATAAGACTGTAAGAACACTAGAAAAACTGAATGAAAAACATTTTCCTTGTCCATCACTGTTGTGGAGTACAACATAGAAGATTGCGCGTTGTATCTAAGTACAAATGTCGCTCCCTTAGGTTTGACGTACTGGTGGGAACTTTGTATTATCACGTATAACGCAGGGTAACTTGCCAGGTCGCTGACTCGTATTTTCTCCCTGACTACTCGCTACAATGTTACTTATATTAGGAGAGTAAGTCCTCTATCCGTAGACAGGTGTGTTCACCATAATATCCCCTAAAACTTCGCTCTGTAGGAGTCTAATAGCTTCTTTTTTTTAATAAAGAAAATGAGGGAAAAACAAAAAAAAAACTTTCCGACTCTTCTTTCAATTGTGTCCATCTCTCAAAATGATTTTTTGTTTTTGTAAACTTAAAAACTTTTTCACCATCGTTTTACAAGAACGAATTATTTCTATCCGGCTTTGTTTTGGGAGCTGTTTTTCGAAAACAGACCTTACACGGCGTGCAAAAATCACCTCAGCTGGTGATTGTGAGGCTGGTGTTCTATCATTGGGTGTATTTATGTAAACTTGTAGAAATTTTTGCAGGACTTTGTCCACTAGTGTCTTCCGAGCTTATTTTTTAAGGCTCTCTTCAAGGTGTAGTAATGTGTTAGATTTGATATTCTTTACAGAAGTCCTTAAATTGTTTTGAAGTGAATTGACTTCCATTTTCAGTTATGGTGTCTACTACACCGAATCTTGCAAATAACTCACGAAGAAAATTTGTGCTCTCCGATATTGGGTTTTAATTCTCTGTATTTCGGGCCACTTTGAAAAACTATCAACTATATTGATGTAGTGATATCCTTCCAGTGGGCCTGCAAAGTCGATATATAATCTAGACCATGGTAGGTCTGTTTTAGGCCAGGGATTAAATTTGATAGGAGGTACCTTTGCTGCTAAGGAACAGCCTTTACATCTTTTAACTGCGAAATAGACGAAACTCCGCATTAGGCTTTTCATTTTTGTGCTGCCTGGATGGCCAGCGTGAAAAACTTAAGCTTTGTTTTTGTAATGTTAACGGTATTACTACACGTTCACTATACAACAGCACTATGTCGCATAATGAAAAAAACGTTCGTCGTACACTGGTCTCTTTCAGGTATTTTTTTCTTTATTTGAATAATATATTTATCCCGGGTAGCCTCTTGTTTGATTTTATCCAACGTTACTGGTAGTTCGCGAACTGCATTGCACACAGCAAATTTTAACACTCCTTCCGATTTTCGCGAGGCAATTACCGTGTCTTCCAACGGTTCCCTAAATTTTGGGATCAATCTCAGGATCTATTTCGATAGTCCATCCGTGTAGCCAAACTTATAAAACGCTACATACTCCATGTTGAAATCATAATTAAATTGTTGCTATCTTTGTAGTCTGTTGACTGTATGCGTCGGCAAACCCTTTTTTGATCCAAAAATAGAAATCAGCGGCTTATGGTCTATTTGCAATGTGAAACGACGACGGTGGACAAAACAGTGAAACTTCGAGACCGCAAATATTATTCCGAGTGCCTCTTTTTCAATCTGCGAGTAGTTCTTTTCAGCAGGAAGTGTTCTAGAAGCATGGGCTATCGGTTTAATTTGACCGTCTGGTAGTTTATGCAAGATGCATGCCCCTATACCATACGCTGTTGCATCACAAGCTACTATAATTTTTAGATCCGGGTTATAATGTCTGCTGGCATTCAGTTGTCTAGTTCCAGGACTTTTCGTTTTTAGTAGCTCATTCAACGGGGCACGCAGATCATACATTTTAGGAATTAAAATTTGATAATTCGCCAATCCAAAAAACTTTGCAAAGACGTGATATTATTCGGTGCCAGCATATCTTTAATGACCGCAGCTCGCTCGGGGTATGGCATTCTTCTGATTATATGCCCAAGATATTTTATTCTTTTCATAAAAAATTCATATATTTTCTTTGAGTTTAAACCCATAGTCTTGGATTCTAGAAAAAAAAAACTATTAATATGTTCAACGTGTTCCGCTACATTTCTTTTCATTAGGATATCATTGAGATATGCCACCGCAAAAATCAAGGCCACTTAGCATTGTATCCATTATCTGTTGGAAGATTGCTAGTTCCACCTTTACTCCAAATGGCAATCTATTAAATTTGTATAATCTACGATGCGTGTTAACACATAGAAGTTTTGAATTCTCTTCCACCGGGATTTGTAAGTACGCGTCGCTAAGGTCAATTTTTGAGAATATTTTTTCTCCATTTAGCTTTGCGAAAATATCCCCTGGAGAAAAGAATAGTTGAAATCCTTAAGTGAAGCGTTCAATCCTGTGGAGAAATCGGCACAGACACGCATTTCTTTTGATTTTTTCTTTACGCACACAGTCGGTGCAGCCCAACTGCTGTATTCTAATTTTGAAAAAACACCGGTTTTTTCCAATCTATCAAGTTCATCATTGATCTGCTCAAGTGAGGCGAAAGGCACATTTCGTTTCTTTTTAAAAACTGGTTGCGTACCAAAGCAAATTGGTAGTATTCTTTGCGAAAAATAACTTTAATTTGCGTATTTTATCGTTGAGCGTGACCTTGGTAATAAATTCATACATGAATTAGATTTTTTCCCCAGTCACTGACTTAACGTTTTTATTTGATTTTAGCAAGGTCGGCTTTCCTAATTTTTCCCATGTAAATTAATTGTCGACAGATCAGATTCTGTGTCCAATTGCATTTTTTTTATTGAATAATGTGACGGTGACAAATTTGAGAGTATTACAATAGTTCACTATCTGAATTTAGTTTTTTGATGTCACTAATTTTATTTTTCGACCGGTGTATTTTTATGACCAAATTTGTTGCATTGGAAGCATTTCTTATTTCTAAAATTACAATATTTATACCAATGTAATTTACCACACCCATAGCACGGTTTCGGGGGTAAACCCGTAAGGTTAATTTTCTCTGGTACTTTTGTTTTGACAAATAGTCAGTAATTTTAGATTTATTTTTCCCAGATACTGACTTTGTTTCTTATAGTGTAATTTTTTAAATATGTGCCACGCTTGATTCTTCTGTTTTGTTTGAATCCTGCTTTACACTTACAAATCTTTGTCAGTCTTCCGCGACTTGTAATGTGGTATTTGGCTCGTTCTCCAGTTTATTCAGAATTCTTCGTCGTATTTCTGGGTCCTTAGCAGCGATTAATCCTTGGACGAAAATTAAGCATTTAAAGTTGTCAGCACTGAATTCTGCGAGTCTAAAATCGTTACAGTGCTGGTTTACGTTAGATGCGAACGTAATATAGTCATCTTCTTCGTCTCTCGTTAAATTTAAGCATTTCCACCTCTTATGGAAGAGAGATGTTTTGGGGCTAAAACGTTTTGTAAGTATTTTAACCACCTCGGCAAATACCAATTCGCCAGTCTTTCTTGGTAAAAAAAAAAATTAACCAATTTAGTATGCTCTGTCATTCCCAATTGGCTAAGGAGAAGTCGTAGTTTTTCGCTTCACTCCATGATTTACAATCTGCATTGTAAACGTTCTCATATTTTTAAAGTATGCCGCGAAGGTTCTGGAAGGTATTAAAATTTTTCAAACGCATTCCATTCAGTACTGGGAAATAATTGAATTGTTGAAATGACTCTTTCCTATTCGAAGTTATTTCAAGAATTTGTTTTTGAAAATCTAGTTGAATTTTTTCCATTTTTTAAAAAGTTTCACTTGTTGCCCCCAGAGTGTTTGCTTGTTACTCATTTTGGATTCCTGTTGTTCCAGTAGAAACTTCTTCAATCTTTGCTAAGCCTTTGTTTGTTATTTTCTTTGGAATTTTATAGATTCCAAAAATACACTTTTAACATCATTCATTGCCAGAATGGTGGGGTTCCAGCAAGGAGTCCGAATACCTAGAACTCGGGTTGTCGTGGAGGGGGTCCATAACGAATTCGAGGACCTAAGCGCCAGTTTGATATAGAGAAAAAAGTCTGCAGTGAATTCGAATAGTTCGTCGCCAAGTTGTTGTGGACACGTAAAGATTATTCGAATTCTCGTCGCCAAGTTGTGGAGTACAACATAGAAGATTGTGCGTTGTATCTAAATGCAAAGGTCGGACCTTTAGGTTCGAAATACTGGTGGTAACTTTGTATTATCACGTAGTAACGCAGAGTAACTTGCCAGGTCATTGACTCGTATTTTCTCCCTGAATACTCGCCACACTGTTATTTATATTAGGAGAGAGAGTCCACTATCCCTAGAGAGGTAACTCCAATATAACAATCACAGTCAATGAAACATGCATAAAATAAAGATTGCTGCCAAAACACACACACACACACACACATATATATATATATATTACAGATGTGAAGAAAACAGTGCTCAATGTAATATAACAGAGCTATTAAGTATCTATTAATAAATATACATATCATCTTACGTCTATAGCACGAAGCATGAAACTCCGAGTCATGCTATAGACGCAGCATAATATGTATATTTTTATATAAATGTCTATATATATATATATATATATATATATATATATATTGTAACGAGGATACATTTACATATAAAAAAAATAATAATGTCTAAAAAGTTGTAGTAAGGGATTCTATTGAGTCCTACTTGTTAGTACAAAAAAGTTTTAACTCATGAAGTTGTAAGGAAATCAGAAATAAAACGTTTGGAAGATGCTAGAATGTTCGAGAAAATTCCTGTAGATTCGAGAGAATTTGAAATGTTTTAGAAATATGCAAATTAGGTGCTGGCCCCTATAAAAATAGGTGTTGGAAAGAGAGTAGTTAGTTGTTAACAGGATTTGCTGACATTATCAACACCGGCCAAATTTGTGGATCTGTGCATCCAACCGAAAGAATCTCTAAAAAAGTTTGCTGACCAACTAAAACCTGAAAGAGAACTTCACGGAACTAAAAGGGTAAATAGATAATTTTGATTCTTTCATTGACCAAACTAATAATTATTCTTTATATACGCATTTGAGGAATTCCTAAAAGTATAGCGCTTAAACTTCTTCTCTATCCTTAGTGGGTAAAGATATTTGACACCTTCCTGCCCCTTCGTAAAACTTACCCGTCACTCTGCCAGTAGTAAAATCTATGTTTCTATTTGAATGCAAAAACTGTATATTTGTAAATATTTTTATTTAATGGTTTTGTAAATTACGTATTTGTCTGTGATTTAACTCGGAGTTTTGGTTAATCATTTTTTTTTCTTTTGTTACACTTAGCACGTAATATAATATATATATTGATACGAATATAAAATTTGTCACTTAGCAGATTGATGATATATTCAGCACCCCAACTCCAGACTTTCGTAGGCGAATCTTTGTGTAGTCCCTCGGTTCACTCGTCAAGCGGTATTAGCATTTTTCTGCCGATTTTCTCATGTTCGTTGTTTTTATATTAAGTTCTCAAATAATTGATACGCTTTTTATTGGCATTAGGTACATTTTTCTTCTTATTTATGCGTGTGCGTTCGCGTGTGTATGTATTTATTATGTATGTATGAGCACACGTGTAGAATGTCGCGGTTATTTCTTCTTTTCATAATTTTCATGTCTCTTTATGTTCTTTCATTCTCCCTTTTCTTCCTTTTTTCTATCTTCGTCTCTCTCTCTCTCTCTCTCTATATATATATATATATATATACACACACACACACACATATATGTGTGTGTGTGTGTGTGTGTGTGTGTGCCTAATGTTCTGTAACTCAAAGTAATGTAAAGTCTTTTCTTGGAAGCTAGGAGCCAATTTTCCAAACTGCCAGACATTCACTCACTTGTTCATCCCTTCTATCTAAGATCCCCCATCGGCCAGAGAAATAAATCTCTCGCTGTTTCACAGAGTCAATTGCAAGATGGCTATTTGTGGTCACTGGGGTCAGCTACCAAATCTAAGTCCAAATTCTCTCCTCTAATTTAATAAGGTCGTCTCAATATAAAGGGATAAATCTAGAGCGAACTTGCTTCCCTGACCAGACACCTTAACTGAAATCATAGCACCAAAAATATTTTATACTTACTCAGATAGATCCACTTTATTGGATCGTATAAAATAAGAACCACATAGTTTGATATCCGTAAGCCAGTGGCACTGTTACTTCTTTCAGCTTATAATAAAGAAGAAAATAGGTTTTACAACTTTGAGTCAGTGTTGTTGCTTAGAAAATCTGCAAATTCAAGCATCCCAGTTCTCTATTTCTGTGTCTTTCTTGATAATGCTTTCTGGATTTCTCTTAAATATATTTTTCCAGTTTTATCTACTATAAAAATTATGATAACAATTCTTCCTTACACTCCGTTGTTTTTGGCTGTCATTTTTAAATAACAGAAATCATCAAATCATATTTATTTCCCACCTTATTGAGTAATTATTCAATTCTAATTAATTCTTGTACGATTTCTCTCGTTTAGTCTTTCCTTCTCCATTTCTAATCATCTATCTTTATATATATATATACGACACTCTTCAATTCCATTCGCCATCACGATTTCCGCAATCCATTAGGGTCACCGTAACTGTGGATATTTCTAGAACAATGATTCTCAACGGCCGTGCCGCGACACCGTGCGATTAAGTGTGGCGCGAAATATTCCCACGGTATAAGTTATATGAGTGCGTGAAAGTAGTAACAGTACAGCGTTAGTATTTCAATAAATGAATAAGTATTAATTTTTAAAAAATAAGACGACGCTTACAGGTTTCACACTAAATAAGCTGCACAAATTGTTGAAAGAAAGTAAGTTCATATATGTGTGTGTACATTTTTAAAAACATCTTTGGTTTTATTTCATATAGTTTAAATGTATACCGTTTTAAAAATTTTTTTCGTGCAGTGATATTTTTATTTATTCCTAAGTGCGCAGGTTTGAGAATCACTGTTCTAGAATAAATTACCTAATGAAGCCTATCCTTCTTCAGGCCAGCCTTGAATTAAGTTTTCCTAGTAATAAACTGGTTGTCATCTAAGTCAAGAGAGAGAGGGTTATTCTGTTATTTAATCCATAACTGGAGGAAGATGGATTCATACCTATTCCAAGGGCATTAGTGCGAAATAAGGACAACTGATCTAGTTAGAATTTGAATACAATTCGCCAATTTCACTTTCCGAGCCGATGACTGTTATTCTACCAACATGTAAATAAGTTTTTTTAATTCCTTTAATTTCATGATGAAACTCTTAGCGGAATAAGTAAATAGTAAGAGGAACTCTCTGTCAGTTGATTGTCATTTTTTAAAATTCATCTACAGTCAAAACCATAGAGTCTATAAGCTGGCGTCGCACTTAATTTCTGTGACTGTATAGTATACGCCTGTATAGTATACGCCTTGCTACAGCTACATATGAGTTTGAATTCTGAGTCGTCATTCTCCCTGAATACTTGTCAACCATAGCTAGAGAGCCCTGTCTATCCTGCTATTTAACCTAGGAGATAGATTTCCAAGGTTGCTAAAGTGAATGTAGCAAACACAACTGGAATTCAAACTCAGTTCACCGATTACTCTTTCTGAGCCGCTATCATTGGGTGGCTTTCTGATCATCGAATTTACTCGTTAATCGGTGGTTACAAAACTTTTAATTTCTGACTTAACGACTTACAAATGGTGGTCACACCTTCAAACATAGAAATCATACATAAAAAAGTACTGATTAAAAAGGTAAAACAAGGGCTCAAAACTCTTGTAAAATCTAAAAAGTATTTATATCTTTAGTGCGAATGAGTTTAAGCGAAAGCCTGAAGCATGTAAAAGAAGATTTACCTTTGAAGTATCATCAAATAGCCAATAAAGAAAAACGTCACATTAATTATTCACACACTGTACGCG
This sequence comes from Ascarosepion bandense, assembly GCA_037127315.1. Lineage (NCBI taxonomy): Eukaryota > Metazoa > Mollusca > Cephalopoda > Sepiida > Sepiidae > Ascarosepion > Ascarosepion bandense. The sequence goes on from JBBBDQ010001493.1 coordinate 152,493, forward strand.
CATAGAAATCCGGACACAGACATAGTTAACAATAACACAGTGCGACCTAGCTCCATCAAAAGTTTGTCAGGCATGCTCTTAAGTATACAAACAATAGCGATTAAATCCAGCGCCCGACTCTAATGGACACTGTTCCTATCTTCACGCTCACTTCCAAAAAGACATTGACCATCTGTTTAGTGGCGAGAAACACTATGCACCATCTTCACTTGTCCAATTCACAAAACATTTTACAAGTTAAAGGCCACTAGCCAATGGCTATCAGGTTTGCACCAGTCGAGGACCGAGTCTGTCTTGTGTGTCCAAATACCGTCCTTTACAACGGACCAGCGCACTTTTTCTCCACGGTAAGTGTACAACATACATATATCGACCGGTAAAAGGTGACTCTGACGCTAAGCTGCAACATCCATCAACCAGACAGTTTGGTGGCTTGACGTTTTTGCATTCAGTAGCTCAAACGGCCCGAACTGGGAACCCCTGTGTTTCAGGGAGTCGGGTGGGTGGAAGCTTCATTATTTCATATCTGCATTTGGTATAGGTAAGAGCGGGGCCCGCAACACAATGGAACAGAGTAGACCCTGCTGATGGCAATGATGTTGTTAGCCGGGACGGGGATACATACACACTTGACGGACAGATGTGGGTGGGAAGAATTTTCTTCCTGTAATTACTTGTTCGATGACATTAATCTTATCTGCCGAGTGCTTTTGCCAGACAGTGGATGCAAGATTTGGGTTCAGTTTCACAATAGAACGAGGGAGAAGCATTCGGAATCATTGACGTGTAGCGACACAAACATAAGCCAAACAAGCTAATGGACGTCTTTTTCGTCTTCTCCTTCGATTAATATACATACATACATACATACATGGTTGTATGTAAAAATATGTTGGTGAAGTTATCTCTCTACACAAAAATATATCTTAAAGATATATATATATATATATCTATATATATATTAAAGATATATATATATATATATATATATATATATATAAAGATATATATATATATATATATATATATATATAGTATAATAAAACAATGCTCGATAAGAATACAACAGTGCTATTAAATATATATTAATAAATATACATCGGCGAGGGATAGTAAATATGTATATGTATATTTACCAATAAATATATATACGTTGAAAGATATATACGTACATAAAGATGAATATAAATTAATTGGTTCATACAAGCATGCAAATATATATGAGTATATAGATATATAAGAACACGTTCGCAGATTTTATATATATATATATATATATATATATATATATATATATATATGTTTGTATCTGTGTGTGTGTGTGTGTGTGTGTGTGCATGTGTGTTTCTAGATGAATGTATGCAAAATTTTATGCTAAGTTATTACTGTCTATGTACACTACCGACCACAATTATTAGGTCGCTCCAGTGTTTTAAAAAAAATGATGTATTTCATACTATTTATTAGTATTTATTGCCAAGTGAATAATTGTAAATGAAAATAGAATGGTTCTTTTGTTAATATTGCACAATAACATGTGCATTAAATGAATTTATAAATATTTAATAATTACCTATATTGCAGTTTCATCAATAAAAGAATGAAGAAGATTTATGGTGATTCGGACGAGTTCATTTTTGCTTCTATGCCTTGTAAAAGTTTGCAAAGTAATAATAACAAAAGAACCATTCTATTTTCATTTAGAATTATCCACTTAAAATTGTATGAAATACATAATTACTTTTAAAAAACTGGGATGGACAAATAATTATGGCCGGTAATGTAAATATGTATCATAAACAACAAATTCGTAGGTACTTCTACTCATTTTCGATATCTAAATTTTAAAGTGAATTTTTAAAAATAAAAATAAAGTTTCCTTGAAACTTTTATTTCAGTATTAATTGAAAGCTAAATGATTAAAATTACAATTTTCCGTAAGCAAAATCCTCTGGTGCATTTCAAATAGAAATTATATTGATTGGGATATAACATTTTTCAGTTTTTTTTTTAATCTTTCAATTTTTTGGCCTTTTTTAAGCGATCGACACATTTGTGAACAGAAGTTAATTCTCGGTTTTAAAAATCTTGCAAAAATAAAATATGCATCTGTGACTCATGATGTTTGCAAAATTAGCAAATTTAATTTTAAATTAATCTGATTTACACAAGTATTACTTATTTATAGCATGAAATTTAGAATAAAACTATTTCTTAAACAGAGAGTTGAACTTTCTAACTCTTTTCCACCATATCTCAAATGTATTGACAGGTTAACATGCGAGATAAGATAAGTGTATGGCGATCACAAGTGACATAATTGTATAAATTTTGTTCGTGTAAGATGAAACTCTGAAATACATGACCCCTCTAATTTACGTTTAAAAATTGGCGTACAAAAACTTCAAATACAGAAAAAAAAAATTAAAAATTATTTTAAAAATAGAAAGGGACGGCGATTTGCATTAAACTTTTAATTTTCGATTAGTAAATATAATCTTTGCTTAATAAGTTTTTAAATCTTCGAAGTATTTTAAAAATGTTTTTGCAACTTTATAAATTATTACAATAAAAAAAATGAAATCAATTCTTTTAAAATTTCATTCTTAATCGAAAAAAAACTTCCTCACACTATAATATCCTTAATTTATTTAAGGAATTAAAAGCTTATCAGATTAAATAATGTCATAGTTATATTCTTTTTTATTTTCGGAAATAAAGGCAAAACTTTAAAAAAATAATAGATGATTTACATTACCCAATGGTTCTTGCGTTAAAACCATCTATCGCAACCAAATTTAATTTCGTAAAATTTCATGAATTTAATTGGAGGGTGGTAACAGATGTAAAAAACATTTTGTCAAGACTTTTTAAAAATAATAATTTAAAAAATCATTTGTGAATAAGTCCTCAAAGATTCATTAAAATCAGACAATTATGTGATTATTGCAAGAATTTTCAAATTAATGTGTTTGTTACCGGAAAAAAAAACTGAATTATGTAATATACGTTTTCAATTGTAAACTCTCATAACAATTTGGTTACCCGCTAATTAAAATAAAATAAAAACAAGATTTTTAACCAAGTTTCGAACGTGTTAGAAAAAATAATAAAAAATAATTAAAAAGTACTTTGATCTTTCCTCTTAATAATAATATAAAGATTTTGATGGAAAACGTTCGTTTTTATTATTTTTTTTTATTAATCAGTCAAGTGCCATACGTGATACACGCTTTGAGCAGAAGATTATCCCGCACTAGGTTGCCATTGTTTTCTGCGGTAGACTGGTTGCTAGCCAAGGCTATAGAACCCAATCTGTCCTATTATTTAACCCATAACTGGAGGGAAGAGACGGATTAATACCTTTCCCAAGTGTATTTTTGCGTAAGTGAACGCAAGGAATTCAACTGGAATTTGAACTCGACTTCCCGATTTGTCGTTCTGAGTCAATATCCATTGCACCACAACGCACATCCACACATTTTTATTCATACTATGCTGTTTTTTCAGTGATTTAAAGGCTAACAGAAATTCTTGACGTTGCTTTTCTCTGTATTTCTCCGTATTTAGAGTAAACAGTTTGGACAGGGGTAGAGGCTTATCCCTATTTAGGACTGGGTTTCTGGATTCTAATAAAGTCTACTTCAACTAATATCTTCGCTTGAACACTTATTTTATTAACAAATTTTTTCTTTTAATTTTTCTCCTCCAATAAATAGGTTTGCTTATCGTCCACAGTTTTTCTTTTTTTAACAAGAGTAAATGTTTATCCCTTGTTCCTTGTTTATGATTATTTTTCGGGCTTCTTCTAAAGTCTTTTTCATTCTATACTCTCAGCGTCTTCACGTGAACTTCGTAATTCACTAATTAAATCATGACCCCATTATAACTAAAGTTAGCCATTATCTTTTTTTTATAGTCTCCAAGAACTTCATTCTTGTCCTTACGTTAATACAAGATCACATAATACCTTTGTACACTGGGTGGCTTTTAGGCTTTACATTCAGGGAACATCCGTAAAAACGTACAAAAATATATATGAGATTGTCCAAAAAAATGAAAAAGTTTAGCTTGAAAATATACTCAGACTAAAACAAACCTTAACTCTAACATTCAATCTAACTGACACTAAGAGAAAATCATAACCATAACCCTGACTGACGCTAAGAAAAAAAGTAATCCTAACCCTAAACCTAAATCTATCTCACACTAAGAGAAGACCCTAACCCTAATCCTAAGTCGCACAAAGAGAAAATACTTACCCTAACCCGGACTCACATTAAGAGAAAACACTAACCCTAACCCTACATCTTACTCACAGTAAGAGAAAACATTAAATCTAATCCTAACCCTAACGAACATTAAGAGAAAACATTAACCCTAAACCTAAACCTAACGCACACTAAGAGAAAGCACTAAACCTAAACCTAACATTACCACACACTAAGAAAAACACTAACCCTAAACCTAAACTTAATGCACACTAAGAGAAAACACTAATCCTAACTCTAACGCACACTAAGAGAAAGCACTAACCCTAAACCTAACCCTGACGCACACTAAGAGAAAACACTAGCCTTAAAACTAAACCTAAATTATATTAAGAAAAAACCTTAACCCTAACTATACATCTACATCACAGTATGAGAAAACACTAACCGTAACCCAAACTCACACTAAGAGTAAACACTAAGTCTAAACGTAAACCTAACGCACACTAAGAGAAAACACTAACCCTAAACCTAAATCTAACGAACACTAAGAGAAAACAATAAACCTAACCCTAACCCTAATGCACACTAAGAGAAAACATTAAACTCAGATCCAACCCTAACTCACACTATGACAAAACACTAACTCTAAATATAACCGTAACTCACACTATAAGGAAACACAACCCTAATCCTAACACAAGCTTAGAGAACACCCTAACCCTAACTCTAACACTAATTCACACAAAAAGAAAGTACTAACCAAAACCCTAAGCCTAAACGTAAATAACACTAAGAGAAAACTCTAATTTACACTAAGAGAAAACACTTATTCACACTAAGAGAGAACCATAGCCCTAACCCTAACTCACACAAAGAGAAAACACAAACACTAACCCTAAGCCTAACCCTAACTCACACTAAGAGAAAACACTAACCGTAAACCTAACTCATACTAACCCTAACCTAAACCAATGCGCACTAATGCGCACTAAGCGAAAACTCAGCCTAACCTAAACGTTACGCACACTAAGAGAAAACACTAAACCTAAACCGAAACCTAACGTAAGCTAAGAAAAAACCCCAACCCTAAACCGAACCTACATCCTACTCACACTAAGAGGAAACATTAACCCTAAACCTAACCCTAACTCACAGTAAGAGAAAACCCTAGCCCTAACCCTAACACACACTTTATTTTTGACTGTACATGCAATTTCATCCTTCATTTTTTATATGAAATCATCGTTCCGCGACTTAAATCTTATTTCTTCCAGAGTTATAGTCAACTCTCTTACGGTATTATGTAAGACACTTTTAATTTTGTTTTCAGTCGCTATTGCTGCAATCGGTGTATCTTCAAATGGTTCACCGAACTTCGGAATTAAGCGAGACAGTCCATCAGAAGGACTTCATTTTTTCGATAGTAAACATTCAATCTTATAGTTGTAATTGAGTAGTATCGTTCCCCAGCGTTGCAGTCTATATGCTGTATGTGTGGGAACAACCTTTTTGAACCATATATAGACACTAACGGACAATGGTCGGTTTCTAAGAGAAATTCTCATCCATGTGGGAATTTATAGAATTTTTTAATCGCAAAATCTACAGTCAAAGCTTCTTTCTCGATCTGATTGTAGTTTTCTCAGCAGATATTAACGGCCTCAAACGAGTTATTGGCATAGTTGTTCCATCGTCATATTTATGTAATGTTACTGCTTTAGTTTCCGATTCAATTGCATCTGATGCAACGAAAATGTTTAATTTGGGATCAAAATACTTTAGTAATAAGTTAGGACTTTTTTGATCTTTTCAAACTCACTTGGACAAATCCATTTAGCGTCTTTCTTTAACAAGGCATTTAAAGGTGCTATTAACTCAAGTATATTTGATATATACACATTGTAGTAGTTTGCAAAGACTAAAAATGCTTGCAATTTTGCTAAATTTGCCTTGGCGGGCATGTCTTTAATTTCCCTTGATCGTGCAGGATCTGGTTGTCGACACTGTCAATAATTTGTCCCAGATATTTTATTTTGGCCATAAATATATCAAATTTTGTTTCACTAATTTGGAACCTGTATTCTTTGATCCTTTCGAATACTATTTTTACGTCTTCCGCATGTTGGTGTTTGGTTTCGCTTTTAATCAGTACGTCATCCACATATCCACATATGCTTGCGCGCAATCTAACCGAGGAAGCATTGTATCCATAATTTGTTGAAAAATGCACAGTTGAATTTATACAGAACTTTATGAGTGTTGATAGTAATTTTGAACACTCTTCTACTAGCATTTGTAGGTCCAAATTAGAAAAAAAATCCCTCATTTAGTTTGGAGAAAATTTCTTCTGGACTTGGTAACGGGTTGTTATAATTTTGTAAGCTTTCACAAAAATCAGTGCATACGCTAATTTTCTTATTTTTTTTTCACGTAAACGGTCAGCGATGCCTATTCAGAGTAATCTACTTTGTAAATGACTCCTAATTCTTCTAGCCTTTTCAATTCCTTATTTATGGGATCTAAAGCAGCAAAAGTAAAGTTCAAAATACGCTTTTCCTTTTGTGCACTGACAAAAATCCTGGGAACTTTCTTTTTAATTCAATTTTTGATTATTTTTCCGTCGCCGTACTAGTACTTGTGGTTACAATAAATACTTGGTTGCAGAATGAATTTATTAGCAGGTCCAAACAATTAATTAAGGAAATACCATCCGTTCCAAATAAATTCTTTTTTAACACGAATACTACTGCCTTTTTAGTCTTTCCAGCGAAAAATTAGGTGAACTCACCTAAAAAAATTCCCTTCTTTCATGAAACACTGCAAGCAACTTTTCTAGAAGTCAATGAACTAGATTTAAACAGTTTTCTCCAAGTCTTTTTATTAATTATAGTAATATCGGACACAGTATCTAATTGTAATTTTAGTTTTATATCGTTAATCGTGACGAAAATAAAGTTTCTTTTTGGAGATGTTTCGTTTGAAGTCTTGCTAATTTTTCTTTTCTGCTTGCTCGTATATACTTTGTTGACATACATTTTGTTTCTCTTTCATTTTTTGGATTTACAACAAGTACTCTTATGTCCTAGTCTTTCACATTGGTAGCATTTTTGGTTTCTAAAGAAGCAAACACTTTAAAATGCTTACCACTACAATCGTGTCAAGTATTAGGTATTTATTGTATTTTTACTGTTTCGCCAGGACTTGAAAACGTCTATTCTTTAGATGGTTGTGAAATATCTATCTTCTCAATCCTTGCAGTATCAAGATTTAAATTTACCATACACTGGCACTATTCAGCTATTGTTAGAGAGTTCATTTTGAATTCATTTATAGTTTAGTCAGAATGCTGGGTCTTATTTCTGCGTTTTTATTTGAAGTTAAGCCCTAAATGAATATCAGACATTTAAATATTTAGTTTCTTCACAATTTAGGGAAAAATTAATTGACAATACATGCAAATTTCACCATAAAAATAATGCACAAAAATTCATATACTTGAAGCCATCTTTATCAAATATTAAAATCAACACTAAAAAGATCATTATCAGTATTGTAACAATGTTCTAAAAAGCCTATAAAAGGCGACGGCTGCGCGCCGGCTGATCGCGGCATGTGTCACATGTATTAGCTGTAGAATTGTCAGTTATCCAAAGCGTTACGGCCTGCAAATATCCAATGTTGTAATTAGAAAAAAACAAAAATAACAAACTAATTAAATACAAGTATGTTGCAACTTTTATTGACATTAAGACTGAGTTATCCTCCTTAAATCTTATAACACACTACACATTAATTACGTCTGAACAATCATCCTCACTCTTAATCTTAGACAAGACTGAATGCACTTGGGACTTTTTAAGTAAGAATAAAAATAATGAAAATTAATGTAATGAATGTAGTGCCTTTCTGGTTATATTTAATTACAATACCAATGAACTTATTCGTGACAGCGAGAAGATCAATATATATATATATATATATATATATATATATATAAAACAAAGGGAAGCAAAAACAACCACTCTCTAGGTATGATACATGTGCTCAATACAGAAAATAGAGTAAAATATACTTAGCAAATAAGCAGTCGAACTGAGCTACTCGAGTTTCAACCGTGATGTATCATTAGGTAGAAGACCTTCTGCCTGATGATACCTAATGGTTGAACTCCGGAGAGTTTAGTGTGACTGTTCATTTGCTCAGTATATATATATATATATATATATATATATTAGTTTTTCAACATCTATCTATCTATCTATCTATCTATCTATCTATCTAAGTCTGTTCATATCTATGTAACTATCTGTTTTAGCCTTAGCAACATTTATGTATTAATCTATATTTTATTCAGTTGAACATCGATGTTTCTCAGTTTGTTCATATCTATGTATCTATCTATATCTATATAATAAACACACACACACATACGTACATATTTTTTTTGTTTCTTTTTAATCATGTCACCCCAAGCAAGGCATTCCACTGCCACTATAGCCAAGGGGTTACATAGAGCGATTGGGTATAGGAAATTTCAGGAGGGTGATAGACTAGTTAGGATGTACATAGGGAGAGAGTTGGAGAGAATGGGTGTGAGTTAGTGTGTTAGGAGGTGTATATTGACCCTACATTTAAACTCCTGGAGGTTGTAGCCGTCGGGGAAGCAAGCATGCGGAAGGGAATTCTACAGGCGGGAAGTGCGAGAAAAGAAGCTGTTGGAGTAGAAATAGCGGTTACATTTCATCGGTTTCACTGTAAAAGGGTGGGACCTATTTGTCAATCTAGTATCTCGTGCAAATTCACACATAGGGGGCACCAGTGATTTAAGTTCATCAGAGCAGAAGCCATGAAAGTATTTATAGAAGAGGCACAGGGAAGCCACGTCACGCCGGTGAGAGAGTGACTGCAGGCGGTCAGCTAAGTCAGTATCAATCACATTACAGATTCTTCGCTGTATTTTGTCAAGAACCCAGAGGAGAATAGCAGGGGTACCCGACCAGATGTGGCAGCAGTATTCAATACAAGGGCGGATGGTAGATTTATATAAGTGCAGGATAGATTCAGACGGAAAGAATTTCCGGGCCCTGCACAAAGCCGACTTTCATAGCAGCGGATTTAGCAATGGATTCGACGTAGTCATTACACTTGAGGTCCGCTGAGAGTGTCAGGCCAAGCGTATTTTAATCTCTGGGAGGCAAGCCTGTCTCATGCTAATGGGAGGGAGGTGCAGTTGTCTGTGGTTAATTGACAGGAGCTTCGTTTTGGAAGAATTGAATTTTATGAGCCATTTCTTACCCCAATCCACCACGGATTGGAGGTCCTTTTCAAGCTCAGCAGCGAGGTTCGCCTTGTCAACAACTCCAAATTTTTGATCGAGGCGAGAGTAAACTATGGTATCATCGACTTACATGCCTACTTGTGATCTTATGGCATCGGGGAGATCATTGATGTAGATTAGAAAGAGCGTAGGACCTAGGATAGAGCCTTGGAGGACACCCGCGTTTGTAGTTTACTTCTGGGAGGCATGTCCGTTTAATACCACCTTCAGTGTGCTGTTAGAGAGGAATGACTGGATTAAGTCCAACAAAAGTCCAGTTATGCCGTAGCTTCGCAGTTTCCGTAGAAGGCCGGCATGCCCTACTCTGTCGAATGCTTTAGAGATATCCAAGGCGACGGTTCGGGCTTCACCATTGTTGTCGAGAGCCTGGTATATATACTCGTGATGGTCGTTAGCATATCAGCAGTAGACCTGGTGAAGCGGAAGCCATACTGTTTGTCCGAGAGGAGCTCGTGGGCTGTGAGATGCTGAACGACCTTGGCATTGATAATGGCTTCGAACACTTTGCCGAAGATCGGAAGAAGGCTGATAGGGCGGTAATTTGCGGGGTCCGAGGGTTCACCAATGTTCTTAAATATTGGAACCCCAGAAGAAGACTTCCAACAGGCAGGAAAGCAGGAGGAATATAGGCAGAGGTTGTAGAGCTTAGAATGGACAGAGGAGAGTTCAGGGGCACATTTCTTCAAGACTATGATTGGGATTCCGTCCCCACCACTCGCTTTGTGAGGGTAAAGTTTTGAGATTATGCGAGGGCGTGATGTGGACGTCATTCAATTGGGCCCCAGTTCTAGATGGGAAGTCGGGTGTATGGACTCCAGACGAATCCAGACTCGAATTGGTCGAGAATCTACGAGCAAAGCATTCAGCCTTGTCCGCTGAGGAGGTGAGGACCTCAAACTCGTTGATTAGTGGGGGTATTGAGGACTTACTCTTGTTAAGCACGCTTTTGCAGAGGCGCCAGTAGTCTTTAGCTCCGAACTTAGAGGATGCTATGCGCTGCTTCATTCTGGCAGCAAACAGCATCTTAGCTTCGTTAAGTATATTTTTACGCTTATTACAAGCTGAGGCAAAAAGGCGCCTGTTTTGGTCCGATGCGTGGCTACTATAAAAAGCCGGAAGAAGTGATTCCGGTGGGCAATGGCGGCCGAGCAAGCGGGCGAGAACCAGGGAGACGAATGGGATTTAAGCTGAAATTTCCTGGCAGGGATGAAAGCATCGATGTCAGCCTTAACCCAGGAGAGGAGACTAAAAACATTGTTCCAAGGGACGTCACAGAGGAAATCACGGAACGAATCCCAGTCTGCTCTTTGATAGCAGTAGGATATTCTGCTGGTCTGGGTTTCTTTGGTAGGGGTGGAGTGGAATTTGATGTTGACAGAATATACGGCGTGATCAGAATTTCCGAGAGGGCATATCTGTCTGGTGGTGCAAGAATTTGGGGTGGAAAGCAGAGGTCTAGTCGCGAGTCCCTTCCGTTAGGGCTATTGGAGAAACGTGTGGGGAAGTCCACCACTTGCGTAAGGGATTGAGAGATTGAAAAATTAATGGTGTGGACACCAGCAGGGTCGGTTACAGAGTTTTCCAGCCACTTAGTGTGGTGGGCGTTAAAGTCACCAAACACGAAGATATGGGCAGATGGGTGAGAAGAAATGGCCTTGTCTATATTGTCAGAGGTGCTGTCAAGTACTGAACAGTCAGAGGAGAAGGGGGAGCGGTAGAGGAAGAAGAGATAGCTAACAGAGCTTAGAAGTGAGAGACGGAAGCACATGAAAGACTGTTCCAGGGATTCAAGAGATTCTAGCTAGGGGGAGGTGTTCGCTGACATATACATCAATCCCATTCATATGGACGTTGGAGTCCTTCCTGAAGAGGGGAAGGTAACCAGGAACCAGGAACATAGAACTCAGAGGAGAGGATAGACGGGTCAAGGTTAGTTTCACATAGGGCTAAGATATCAGGTGAGTTAGTTTGGAGGAATGATTCTACGCTATAAAAGTTAGTGCGGATACCGCGTATGTTAGTGAAAGAGACACAGACAGGTTTGGGCGTTTTCCGAGTACCTGGTTTGATATTGGTATTTTGTTTCTTTTTTTCATGGTGTTTTGGTTGAGGAGAGAGGTCTAAAGTAGAATCAGTCGGTCACTATTTGTAGCATGTGCGGAATGGAGACTGGCGCAGCCTGCAACATAATGTGGCCTCGGAGTTACCCACCGGAGGTTCATGAAGGGACGTCCGTCCATGAGCGATATGGCATTACAGGAACCCCGATATTATTCAACTGTTGATCAGAGCAGCCTCTCAAGACGCTACGCAAGAGTTCGGGCTCCTAATTACCAGTCGGAAGCAGCAACCAGGAAACTGCCAACCCGGTACCCTCAGAATGGAGAGACATTGCCACCATAGTCAATAACTGCAAAGAGCTTCCAACTGAACTAACACTAAGACCGAAGAAGGAGGTAGAAGGACTGGGAACCCCTTCCTAAACAAGAAACAAGGTGATCACCTCTACTCCTGCTCAAAAGAAGTGGGTGGAGTGTGAAACGGGCGATAGTAGGTACTATCTACTCCAATTAAAAAAAAAGATGGTGAGTTAACTAAGTTTTAACTTAGTTAAGTCCAAAGAAATTTCTTTGAAAAAAGTACAAAAACACTCGTTCAAATGACCATAGAACATATATATATATATATATATATATATATATATATATATATATTAAAAAAGGATTGATTCAAAGATGTTGAATGGCCATTTCGATATGAAGATCCCCACGGGGGACGACACATCACCTCAGCAACAGAAAAAACCTTTCAGAAACTGGAGAAAAATTAGTCTACTTTTCCTTTTTAAATAGATTGCAAAGAAATTAAAAAATAAATAATAAAATAAAAATAAAAATAAAGAGAAAGAGAAAGAGAAAGAGAAAGAGAAAGAGAAAGAAAAAGAAAACGAAAAAGAAAACGAAAAAGAAAAAGAGAAAGAAAAGAAAAAGAAAAAGAGAAAGAAAACGAAAAAGAAAAAGAGAAAGAAAACGAAAAAGAAAAAGAGAAAGAAAACGAAAAAGAAAAAGAGAAAGAAAACGAAAAAGAAAACGAAAAAGAAAACGAAAAAGAAAACGAAAAAGAAAAACGAAAAAGAAAACGAAAAAGAAAAAGAAAAGAAAAAGAAAACGAAAAAGAAAACGAAAAAGAAAACGAAAAAGAAAACGAAAAAGAAAACGAAAAAGAAAAATAGAAAGAAAAAGAGAAAGAAAAAGAGAAAGAAAAAGAGAAAGAAAACGAAAAAGAAAAAGAGAAAGAAAACGAAAAAGAAAACGAAAAAGAAAACGAAAAAAGAAAAAGAAAAAAGAAAAAGAAAAAGAAAAAGATAGAATAAAATCAAATAAATAAGAAAAGAAAAAAAATTGACATCGTCTGGGTTCGCAAAAAAAAAGGGAGAATGTAACTAAAAATTAACAGACAGCCGTGTTAAATCGACGTAAGTTTAAGCAACACGGAAAAAAGGTGGTAAGAGAGATAAAAGAAGGAAGGGAGGGAAAAAGAAAGAAACTAAAGAAAAAAAAATTTTAAATATTACAGACGCTGGACAAATTCAAAAACCTAATTTCCCCAAAACGTTGAAGTATTAGAAAAAGGCCTTTACTTAAAAAGTCATAATTATTAATAAAAGGGAATAAAAATATATAGGATTTAAAATAAAATTATTTTTAAAAAAATTAGGTCATTTGAAATTAAACTAAATAAAGACAACACTAGGTAAAAAAAAAATTAATTACAATTATACATACCTATAGAAGTACACACATACCTACATATATATACACACACACACAATTCTACGAATAAGAATACATATATACATACACATACACACACATACATACATTCAATTTATTACACACTTATATACATATACATGCGCATACACACATGTATATGTGTGTACACACCTATATACAAAAAATTCATATACACATAATATACATGTGTACACATACATGCACACATATACACACACACACACACACATATATATATATATACATATTCCATATGCACTCAAACACATACATATTAATGAATATTATGAAAAGGAGCATTTAAATAGCTAAAAAAATTTTTTCAAAATTACATATAGCCCACATACATAAATACATATATACATATATATACATATATATACAAATATGCACATCCACACACAAACATACACATATACATTAAAAAAAAATTAAAATTAAAATTAAAAATTTTTTTAAAATATTAAAAAAAATTATAGAAAAATTTAGAATTTAAAAATTAAAAATTAGAAGTTAAATTTTAAAATCCTCCCTATGGCGGCACTTGTTTATAAATTCCCTCCTAAAGTTCAAAAGTAAGTCCTGATGAAGATACTTCAAAATCAGAATCTTCTCCAATAAACACAGACGACACCTATCACGAAAACTTTTAGGAGTACAAGCTGAGCCTATTAATTTCCAGCTGATTATAGGGTCCTGCCCTTCCTCCTTCATTTCCCAGAACCTACGTGATAGTGCCGTCTGGAATCTCTGTTTAGGGTTCGAAAACGAGTACCTGTGATTATAAAGCCTCTGTTTGAAAGAACCCGCGGACATGCCAATATAGGTCCGGTAATTGTCTTTGTTATTAGATGGAGAAATGCGGGCTTCATAAATTACATGGGTGGATTTACATTTGCCTTGCAACGGGCAGGCATCCACAGAATAACAATTGCATTTGTCGACAATTCCGGATTTAGCTTCCGTATTATTTAGGTTCATTAAAATTTGTTTATTGTGGGAATTAATTATATTATCTATATTTGAGGTGCAAGAATAACTAATTTTTAGGGTGAATCTATTAAAAATTTTATTTAAGGGATTGTTATTATTATTAAAATGTTTATCGATTTAAAATGTTTATCGATTTAAATTTAAAAAGGAAAAGTAGACTAATTTTTCTCCAGTTTCTGAAAGGTTTTTTCTGTTGCTGATGTGATGTGTCGTCCCCCGTGGGGATCTTCATATCGAAATGGCCATTCAACATCTTTGAATTAATCCTTTTTTAATATATATTTGCTGTGTAATATTTTATTACATGGAGCTCTCTTCCTGTATCATTTTTTAATATTAAAATAAATTTTTAATATTAATTAGGATCGGGTTTTTTTGAATTTACCTTCCTGCTTTTTTCCCTTGGATTGAAGTATCTGAATTAAAATATATATATATATATATATATTATATATATATATATATATATATATATATATATATATTAAAAAAGGATTAATTCAAAGATGTTGAATGGCCATTTCGATATGAAGATCCCCACGGGGGATAACACATCACCTCAGCAACAGAAAAATCCTTTCAGAAACTGGAGAAAAATTAGTCTACTTTTCCTTTTTAAATAGATTGCAAAGAAAATAAAAAAATAAAATAAAATAAAAATAAAAAATAAAAATAAAAATTAAAAGAAAAAGAAAAAGAAAAAGAAAAAGAAAAAGAAAAAGAAAAAGAAAAAGAAAAAATAAAATCAAATAAATAAGAAAAGAAAAAATTGACATCGTCTGGGTTCGCAAAAAAAAGAAAGAGAATGTAACTAAAAATTAACAGACAGCCGTGTTAAATCGACGTAAGTTTAAGCAACACGGAAAAAAAGTGGTAAGAGAGATAAAAGAAGAAAGGGAGGGAAAAAGAAAAGAAAAGAAAGAAAAAATGTTTTTAAATATTACAGACGCTGGACAAATTCAAAAACCTAATTTCCCAAAAACGTTGAAGTATTAGACAAAAGCCTTTACTTAAAAAGGCATAATTATTAATAAAAGGGAATAAAAAGATATAGGATTTAAAATAAAATTATTTTTAAAAAAATTAGGTCATTTGAATTAAACTAAATAAAGACAACACTAGGTAAAAAAAAAAATTCATACCAATTATGCATACCTATAGAAGTACTGACATACATACATACATACATACATACATATACACACACAATTCTACGATTAAGAATACATATATACATACACATACACACATACATTCAATTTCATACACACTTATATACATATACATGCGCATACACACACATATATATATATGTGTGTTCACACCTATATACAAAAAAATCATACACACAATATACATGTGTACACATACATGCACACAAATACACACACACACACACACACACATACACACACATATACATATTCCATATGCACTTACACACATACATATAAAAATATAAAAAATTAATGAATATTATGAAAAGGAGCATTTAAATAGCTAAAAAATTTTTTTTCCAAAATTACATATAGCCCACATACGTAAATACATATATATACATATATATACAAATATGCACATCCACACACAAACATACACATATACATAAAAAAATAATAAAAAGAAAAATTAAAAACTAAAAATTAAAAATTAAAAAATTAAAAATTAAAAAATAAAATTTAAAAAATTAAAAAAATTATAGAAAAATTTAAAATTTAAAATTAAAAGTTAAATTTTAAAATCTGCCTCATGGCGGCACTTATTAATAAATTCCCTCCTAAGGTTCAAAAGTAAATCCTGATGAGGATACTTCAAAATTAGAATATTTTCCAATAAACATAGACGGCAGCTATCACGAAAATTTTTAGGAGTACAAGCTGAGCCTATTAATTTCCAGCTGATTATAGGGTCCTGCCCTTCCTCCTTCATTTCCCAGAACCTACGTGATAGTGCCGTCTGGAATCTCTGTCGAGTCGTGCCAAAACCATAGGATAATATGTATATTTATTAATATATATATATATATATGTGTGTGTGTGTGTGTGTGTGTGTGTGTATAAAACACTTTCTGGTTTCATTGTACTGATCTAATATTCAACGGCTCTAACATACAAAGAAATAAACATCGGATCGGATAATGTAATTTAATTTATGACCCCTCTTATCCTCAAAGATTTCAACTCATTTTTTGACACACAGTTTTGTCTTTCATTTTGACTTGGAGACGCCGGAATTGACCGAAAGTGTCGTTATAATTTTTCAACTTAGTCTCATCACCTGTATTTTGTAACAGATGCAATTATACATGCTAAGCACAGACACGCACACACGCACGCGTAATGTATACTTGGGCAGCAAACTTTCTTTCAAAAATCTTTTAATGAATACGGCTGACAAGGAATATTTAATTTATTTTTTTATTAAGTTTTCTAACATCCTAACATTTTTCAGTTTTGTTGGAGATAAGGAATATACAAATTGTCCATAATTTTTATCGTTCCAAGCGATTTCGATCACTTGTACAGCCATTTTTAGGGGTGTTCAGGTCTCTGTAGTTGTTATTTTTTCCTTATGTTTTGACTATTACGTAGTAATTTATTTTGTTTTGCTTTTGAAGAATATATATATATATATATATATATATATATATATATATATATATATATATATATACACAAAGAATTTCAAGCTAGCCAAAACCTACCGCGGTTTCACACTACGGCTCGTCAGGGCATTATTTATTTTTGTATTTCATACAAAAAATGTGGCACAAGGCCGAATACGGGGATGGGGAAGGCTGGTCTTCATCTAGTCCTAACGTTAAACTTAGCTAGTCACAATCACTGACCCAGGCATGCCACAGTATTCCTATCACCAAAACAACGCTTTCTTACTAACCTTTCTTTCTACGTCCACCATAATACCACAATGTCTCCATGAAGTCCTATCTAAGCTCCCAATATGTACAATGATTGTCTGTGGGGGGAAGGGAAATAACAATATAAAAAAACCCCAATGAATATTTACAAGAAAAAACGCATTATATACAAGAAACTAAACAAAACTGTATTAGTAACAACCCCCCCCCCCCACACATTCTATCACGTGATAGATACATCTGTTAACTGGACGAAATCGATGCAGGACTGTAAATAAACTAAACCATTTATTCCTCCAACCACGCACACATGTATGCACACATCCAAACACAAAAACAAATACGAAAGTCACACCCGAAATACGAAAAGCGTCCTGCACCCACCAGAGAACTGATATATCTAGTCACCTACGCAAGGGAAGGGAGGGGGAGTTAAACTAAAAAGAAAAATGGGGACAGAAATAAAAGGGGCCAATGAGCAACCAAATTCTAGCTAAGAATAAATTATAAAAGACAACTCAAGACAAAAAAACAAGCCTAATCTAGTCTACATGAGGGCAGGGGTGCTTAGGTTCAAAGTGGTCGGAACAAAATCCTCATACCTAACCGGCATCAATATGCCACTCCAAATCAGCTCCTCTCACTCGACACAATCGCGCCAGATGTACCCACCTTTTGCCAAACTCTGATGGAGGGAGCCGCCGCCTTTCCGTCCTAATCTTGACTTTAAGCTGATGCTTAAAGAACAAGATTAGTTGGGAAGAGGTGAACTTCTCGTCCCCATAGAGCTCCTTCTGACGCGTCCTCCATATCACGACTCTCATAACTCCTAGCAAGCAAAAGAACACATAGTGCTCAGCCTTCGTCAGTGGCGGCAACACATTGCTACAGACAGAACTGGCCTCGAGGACAAAGAACTTTCCGCGCAGTATGCGAACCATGATGCCTTCAACAAACTTGCACAGCGGTACTACGACTCTGCACTGAAAGAAGGCGTGGTCCACGGACTCCACCTCCCCAGTGCATCGCACGCAGTTTGGAGACTTCTCCAAGCCCGCTGCACAAAGCCTCTTGCCGACCCAGAGGGCCCTACGTATCACCAGCCAGGTGAGTGATGCCTCATCATTAGTGAGACATTTCAACCCGGGCGCCCACGGCCATAATGAGCGAGCCTCCCGCCTCGTAAGACCGAGCTCGCCAATCAAATCATCCTGAACGGCTTCCCGAACTAAAATTTGATATAATACCTTACGCGACAACGCCTGGACGTCGGAGAGACCATCCGTCGCCCGTTGGAGTCGTTTCAGAGCTAACCGACATTCACGATAGAAGGCGCACTCGCCACGTGGTAAACGGCTGGCCTCATATTCAGACGAGTGCACACTTCTAAGGGATGGGAAATTCTTATGGGCATCTTCCTTCCAGCCGATTGCTGACACATTCGGTCTAGGAACGCAATGCGAAGCGTATGTTGACGAATCTCAACGCTAGGCATGCCTAGACCGCCTTCAGAAGGGTGCAGGTAACAGATCTCGCGAGATACCTTAGAGGACTTGCCCTCCCACAAAAAGGAGAACAACATCCTAACTAAATCCATTAGCATGGCGCACGGGAGTGGCAGCACAGAAAGATGGTAAAGGAGAATGGGGTAGATGTGCGAGGCACATACTTCCGCCCTCCCCTTTAAGGAAAGATTCCTCCGAGACCACAATGAAATTGCGGCCTCGGCCTTCTCCTGCACCGCCGACCAATTCATTTCCAACTGGAGATCAGGACCGAAAAAGATGCCGAGTATCTTAATCGGCCCGTCCGTCCAGAGGATAGGTCCGGGAAGAGAAACTCCCTTCCACGCACCCAACCGCAAGCCAACAGACTTATCACGGTTGATCTTGGCCCCTGTCACCGTTTCGTACCCTCTGATTTCTTTGCCGACTTCGTCAATCTCGGCCTTACTCGACACCAGAACCGAAACGTCGTCAGCATAGGCGGAATACCTGGCCGAGGTGGTAGCACCAGGTAGTGAAATTCCCCGCAGGACCGGATTCGTCTTCAACTTACGAAGGAATGGTTCCAACGAAAGCACGTAGAGTAAAGGCGATAACGGACAACCCTGACGAATGGAGCGAGACAATACGAAAGGCTTCGATCTTACCCCATTCACTTCCACCAGCGCACCGGGAGTTGCATACAAGAGGCGAATCCAGGAGCGAAAGTATGGCCCGAAACCAGCGGCTGAAAGGACAGACTCGAGGAATCGATGGTCACCCCTATCGAATGCCTTGGACTGATCTAAATTGATCAGCGCGGCTTCACTGTCGACTTGCTCAATGATCAAGCGTACCATATGAAGGTTGTCCTGGATAGTCCTGCCCTTCACAGCACAAGTCTGTTCCGAGCCAATCAGACTAGGCAGGACAAGCTGCAAACGGCGGGCTAGGATCCTGGCCAAAATCTTTAACTCTGCGTTTAACATAGTTAAGGGCCGAAAATTACCTATGCCATCCCCACCGTTCTTATCCTTGCGTAGTAACTTGATCACACCCCTGGTGAAGCGTTGAGGTATAGACCCCTGCTTCATCCAGTTGTTGAAAATCAGTTCCAGCAGAGTGACAAGCACGGGCGACTGCCTCAAGTACAGTTCGTAGGGAAGACCATCTAATCCCGGAGACTTGTCCCGGCCAACTAGCTTCAGCGCTTCCCAGATTTCATCCTCTGTTATGGGCCCCTCGCACCCAGCCGCTTCAGCCGCCTCAAGGCGTGGAAAGTCAGCCAAATAGGTGGCGAACTGAGCAGAGCTCAGACCGGGCTCCCTGGTGAAAAGTTCCTGAAAGTAATCACGAAAAGCCTCACATATGCCCGCGTTTGTAGTCACGGTCCGATTATCCGGCAATGTGACGCACGCGATATGTCGTTGGGAAGCTTTCCTGACTTCCTCCAACCGCAGTTCAGCGGCCATATTCGTCGCCTCGCAAGACATTCTTTTTAACCTAGCCCTAACTACCTGAGCTTGGTCTTTCCTGATAAGCAGGGAGGCCAGCTCGGCCTTAGCTATGGCTACGTCCCCACTAACACGGGATTTAACAGCCCGATCAACTTTTTCTTCTGTCTTTCGCTCTGCTAAACTAGCTAGATTGAGCCGACGACTATAGTCAGCAGCAAAAG
This sequence comes from Ascarosepion bandense, assembly GCA_037127315.1. Taxonomy (NCBI): domain Eukaryota; kingdom Metazoa; phylum Mollusca; class Cephalopoda; order Sepiida; family Sepiidae; genus Ascarosepion; species Ascarosepion bandense. Next base: position 172,875 of record JBBBDQ010001493.1, read on the forward strand.
ACCTAATTTTTGATTTAAGTTTATCCCACCACCTGTTCCCAATGACAGCCCCCGTCAATTCCCGCTGAATCATTAGTTTCAGCTGGTGCTGGAAATCTTTGTCATCAAACAATGATGCGTTCAATTTCCAGTAACCAGCCAACCTAGGCTTAGGCTTATCTAAGTTTACCCGGACGAGCCTATGATCCGAATAAACTATCGAATGAAAACTTGGACATTCTAAGAGCCCTACTTCGACTCTCTTAACTAAAACTCGGTCGAGGTAACTGGAACGTACCACGGAAACCGAGCCGCCACTATTTGTCCAAGTCCACACTATTTCCCGCGGATGCTCGTTACGATACTTATCGACAAGATCGAACTTGTCGATAAAGTCCCGAAACGGCCTCACGTCAGGATTGTTAGTACCCGTATTTGAACCTATACGATCTAATTCGGGGTCAAGGACGGCGTTCCAATCCCCCACTAACACTACCGAACGAGATGTCGTCAAAAACGGCTCGATCTGCCGAAACAAAGCAGGCCGCTCAGCATGGACATTGGGCGCATAAACCCCAATGAAACGTAAGGACCTACCTTTTATGGTAACATCCAGGACGCAAAGCCTGCCCGCCGGATCTGCGAAAACAAGGGCACACGTCGCATCCAAAGACTTGCTTACCAGCCAGGAAACACCTCTCGAACGTCCATCAAAACATGCTGAAAAAAGATGGAAATCTTTAGACAGAATCCTCTCATGATCGTGAGCAAAAAACCGGGTTTCCTGCAAACAGCAGACATTCACCCCGAGACTCTGAAGATCACGAACGAGTCTCGCTCTGCGAGACTCTGATCTCAGGCCCCGGACATTCAAACTAGCTAACCAGAGAGCCATGATTGAACCGATTAAGGTTGCGCCTCCACATTGAACATAGCCGGGGCGAGAACACCGACGGCCTGTCCCATTGGTCCTGTGCCCATTTCACTCTTAATGGTTCCGTCATGGGACAGGCCGCCAACGTCCAAGGGAAATGTTAGTTTCATAGCTCTGTACAGGGAGGGGTGAACAAAAAAGGGGAGCCTCCCAGCACAGAACTGTCTTAAATTGGCCACCTCCTCATCTTTGCAGAAAGACATAGGTGGGTCCAAGGCGAAGGCGCTATTTGCCTCCTCCATCATTTGGAACACATTTGAAGTTCCAGGGCCAGCTCTAACAACAGTAAGAACTCTTTTGGCCCTGGGGAAATTTGATGGGTTATCAATATCTTTCCCGTATAGTTTGCGAAAGTTCATGAGGGCTTTTAATTCTTTGTGCCTTTTGGCCAGTTCCAATGCTTTTTCAGCCTGCTCATCTGTTACTTTGCAGACGTCTTTCCCTTTGCTGTATCTTGTGCGTTGTTTCCTTTTCTTTTCGGACTTCTTTTCTGTGTCAGGAGACGACGAAGGACTTCTATGACGTTTCTCCTTCTTTTTGGGAGAAGATTTAGGTGTTTGGAAAGGGGAGGGAGTGGGTGTGGACATAGGAGTATTAAATGTAGGAACCCTTTTCGAGGCACTCCTTAGGACAGTTAATTTAGATGGGGTGGGGTTTAGCGATCTCGTCATTGGTGGTGGGGCCATGATTTTTTTGGTGGATGGACTGGACGGGGCTGAGGATGAAGGACATTTAGAACCCCCGGGATTGGTTTTAACCTGCCTGTCTTTCTTCAGTTGATCTTTTAGTTTCCTTAGTTGCTCAATTTTTTGCCATGAAGGCTCACCTAGCTTTTGAATCTCAGAAGCTGTTTCAGCGTAAGACGCTGGGGCGTCACCCTCAGAGCTGATGGAGGGAAGGGGGCTGTAGGTGTCTTTCATCCTTGGTTCTTCAGTGGACTGAGGCCCCGCTGTTCGGACCTTCCCTCTGCTCCTAGCAACGACTTGCCACTCCCCTTCCTCCTTCTCCTGGGCCACATTTGCGGAAGGCGTTGGAGTCCGGGAGAGTGGGGGATTTGCCCCAACCGGAGGTTTGACCACACCGGTCCGAGCCGCTGCTAGGCCCATTACAGGCGCTGCGGATTTTACATTTTCGGCCAGAGGGGTATTTTGGTCGCCAGTGGCCGGAAGTCCAGAGGCCTTCATCCCTGGGCAGGAAGAGACGAGGTGACCAGTCTCGCCACACTTCCAGCATTTTGGTTTTCTACCGGTCACAATGACCGGTATCTTCCGGCCACTAAAGTCCAAACAGTTGGGGATGGAGTCGAAGGCTTCCTTATCGATCATTATATCAAAACTCCATCCCCCGTTCAGATTGTCAGAGGAGGCCGACAGGATTTGGCCATATCGGCAGAAATAGGCGGCCAAATGTTCTCCGACAATCTGAGGAGGGACCTCGTATACCGATACCCTGGTCCTTCGGCGTCCTTCGTACTCTGTTCTTAGAATTAGGTCTTTTGTGATGAGTTCTTTTCGCGCCATCTCCAGGCAGTCTTCTGCCGTGGGTAACAGTACGTCCCACATGAAGTATCCTGGTGCCCTTAATTACACGTTGGGGCTTGATCTCCAAGGAGAGCAGTGATCGGATGACTGTGTCTTTTGTAGACCGACAAATTTTGCGTGTCCGCCTGTCGACTACAAAGACTGACACCATTTTATGTTTGAACCTTTGTAATTCATTGGGGTCAGCCAAAAGCCCGTCCTCTTTCAAAAGGTGTTCGTAACCTTTGGCCTTCTCCAAGAACTCCGCTAGGTTAATTATGCAACTTGGCGGGGACTTCCAGCATGAGGGTAATTCCCCAGCCGTCTTCTGGTCAGATGCTTCTTGTATCTTTTCGTTTGTCTTTTTTGTAGCAGGGCTACTTTTTTCATTTCTTTGGTCGTTCTTTTTGGGGTTGGTGTTTTTCTTTTTATCAGGTGGGTCTGCCTTGGAAGAAGACCCAAACAGGTCTCTTTTCACTGACCGACCACCGTCGGCTATTTTGGCGCTTTACTGCTACTACACTAAAATTATTTTTTTATTTTTCCCGCTAAAAATAGTAATGGGAAGGGGAGGGGGTAAGGAATGGGGAACTGTTAAATACAAAATCAAATGCCGTAGTAAAGTACAAAAATTCGATAATGGGGGGGGGGCACAAATATATAAGTCTAAATATAGACTACAAAAATAAGACTTTTAGCCCGAGGGCTTTAAATAAAACGTCCGAAGACAAAACAGGAAAATACGAACTCACAAACAAGTACGAAATTACAAATCCAGGGAAAAAATTTAACGTGTCGCTCGAAAGCGAAAATAAAATTAAATAATTTTTCACACACAAGAAATTAAATAAAGTCCGCCAAAGGATTAATTTTTGCTTTGGCCGAAAAGAATGTGCTTAATTTAAATAAACAGAAATTCAAGTACGTCAAAAAGAATTACAGTCTGACTTATCGACGCACACACACAAAAAAAAGGAAAGACAATTAACAGTTATACCAAAACGCACAAAATAAACAGTCAATCAAGAAACAAACAAGAATACAGTAAAAATTAAAAACAAAAAGGGAAAAAGGACTGAAAAAAATAAGCGGTTACCAAAATAAATAAAGTCGGCCTACGACCGAGAAAAGAAAATCAAACGAGAAAAATAAATAAAAATAAAAGTCAACTGGTACTGTCTTTTTTCTTTCTTTAAACAAAAATTCACTTTTTTTTTTTTTTGCCTTTTTTGGAATGTGATCAAAAAATATTAACAATTAAACAAAAAGGAAAAGGGGTCAAAAATAAAACGTAAGACTTTACGAAAGAAAAGAAATAATATGGCGGCCGAGGCCGATCAAATAAAAAATAAAAATAAAAAACTGAAACGAAAAACGAAAATTAAAACAACCAAATATCAAATAATATATAAAACAAAAGAAAAAATTCCAACTTATGTCAAAGATGAGGTTCCAATGTATGTCTTGGCTGAAAACAAATACAACACGGTCAAACGCGGTCAAAAATTAACAAGCAGCTAGTCACTAACGCACGTCAGACAAAAGTGACTCGGTAGGACTATAGAAGTCTAAAGAACTCCTTACGGCTCGTCAGGGCATTATTTATTTTTGTATTTCATACAAAAAATGTGGCACAAGGCCGAATACGGGGATGGGGAAGGCTGGTCTTCATCTAGTCCTAACGTTAAACTTAGCTAGTCACAATCACTGACCCAAAAGAAATCCGCGGAATAAAGACAAGACATACGATACTCCGCAGTAAAGAAAAAAATACATACGATATTATGTATAATATAAATAAATACGATACTTTACTGCGGAGTATCGTATGTCTTGTCTTTATTCCGCGGATTTCTTTTTTTCCCCCCTCTTATCCAACGCCTTAGTGCGCCGGATGGTAACGGAATTAGGTTCTGTTTGTTAATGGTTTTTCTTAAAGTTTATCTTAGTATAAATTTAAAACTTAGATACTTGCAGAATTTATTTAGTTATTATTTTGAATATTATATATATATATATATATAATTAGCAAGTCTAGTAAGCTGTTGTTCGAGTCCTTGTCTATGAATATGATTAAGCTAAACTTAGTAACCTTCTATGAAGTAAAGTAATGTGTCTATAAAAAATATTTTTTTTAAACTCGGGAATGGCCATCATTGCTTAGACATTTAAAACACTATGTTCATCAGTGCAAATGTGTCTAATTCATCATTGCTAGGGCACCGTATATATTGTTCTAATTAAACAGTACTAATATATTTATGATCTTCTAATTAAAAAATTAAGGAATTAAGATCGAATACTGATCCGGCAATCTACAGGGTGCATCTAAAGTCTAGACACACAAGCAAAAATGTATTGTTCAAGGAAATTAAATTTTCACTAACATTTTATCGAAATGGAATATTAAAAATATCATCATGCTGTAGAGTAAATAAGACACTTCTAGCATAAATGAACCAGGCAGGACTATTTAAGTAAAAAAAAAAAAAAACCTCAAAGAGAGCTCAACGCTAGGTTTTCATTCGAAATCAACCTTGTCGGACGAGGCTTGTCAAAGGGCAAAGTCTTGTTAGGAAATAACGGACAGGAGACCGGATCTACTTTATGGAAGGTCTCCGGAAGATTTTGACCCGAGCTTAAGGATTCAGAGTTCCCTTGTTAAAAACCGACCTTGTTTCAAACCCAGCCTTAGTTGGGGGGTATCTGGTAAATATCCAGGTTTCCATTTGAACTCAGACTTGTCAGACTCTTTAACTTCGGGCGGAGAGACACCAAGGTGAGACTATGTTGAAAATATCGTCTGTGGAAAAATAGAGAAGACTACGGGGAATTTCAGCCCCGTGCATACATGCTCCACGACTCTGCGTCACATCCTGTCTTTTGTGGGGAAGTCTCGGGTAAATATCCAGAGTTTCACGCGAACTCAAAACTGTCAGTCGAGCTCTCTGTCTTCGGTTAGAAAACAACTCAGTCAGCTTCGGTCTACAGACCAGCTTTCTACTTTCAAGAAGAGTTCGTCACCGGACAAAAAATCGGCTGAGAAGATGAATCAAGCTTAGTGCAAGATACTGCGTATGCGACAGTTGGGCAGATTTTGATTTTTGGCCCGAATTTTCGCTCTTGGGTTCCCCACGTAAAGCCCGATCTTGTGTCATATCCCTTTTCAGTGGGAGACACAGCGTCTCACTCGAACTCTATCCTTATCAGACTCTCTCCCTTCGGTCGGAGAGGAACACAGACGAGGCTATGTCGAAGAGCAGAGTCTTGTCTCGGGTAAATATACAATAGCCCGACTTTTGTGAATAGGCTTGAGTAAACACCGAGTTCTACTCGAACTCGAAATTGTCAGACGAGCTCTTTGGTTTCAGGTGAAGAACGACTCTTTCGGTGCCCGTTCTCGTCTGAGAAGAATTGACTGGTTTAATGGTTTTAATCTTACGTATGCGAGGGCTGGGTAAAATTTGACCCTAGCGAGGGTGTCCAAATTCCACTTCCCCACGTAAAGCCCAAACTTGTGACATATCTCGTTTAAGTAGTAAAACTCATGCTAAATACCCACAGTTCTGCGCTGTCCGTCTTCTGAAAGAAAACGACTCAGTTGAGACTCGGCTAAGAAAAACAGATAAGCTCTCTGTTTCAACTTAGTCGAGCCCCCGTCTACGGACAGACATTTGGATGAGAAGAAAAGACAGTCTTAGTGCCTGAACCCATGTATGTAGTGTTTGGGCAAATGTTGACCTTTTGCACGAGTTTCCGAGCGTATATACCACAAATAAAACCCGATAATGTGTCACATCACGTCTGCGTGAGTTCAGTCAAGATAAAAACTCAGAGTTTCGTGCGAAATCTAAGCTGTCAGTAAAGCGAGGCGAAGAGTGACAGTCGATGATCGATCGAAGGAGAGAAACTCTCAGCCTTCGGACTGAGTCCAACTCAGTCGAGTCTCTGTCTACAGACAGAAACTTAGCTGAGAAAAATAGACATTGCAACGTGTCCGATACCGCGATTTACCTGGTGAATTTTGACCCTTGTCCTGAATGTAGGGTTCCTAATGTTAATCCAGACCTTGCGTCACATCCCGTCTCAGTGGGGATACTTTTGTTAAAGACCAAAAATTTGAAGTCCTCACTGAGGATCAAACTCACTACACAGTTGTACCATTACATCGCGTCGAAGTACCCTAAAGTTCCGTGAGAGTTCTGGTAGAGTCATCGTTAGAGTACCGTTGGATTTAGTCGAGACAATATTAATATCGTTTGTAGCGAGTTACAATATATCATCTTCAATTTGTGATTCAAAGGTTGGTGTGCTTTGCAAGATCCATGTGAACTAGATTTAATAACTCCTCATTGCCGTCAATTTTAGCGCATTCACTCTTTATGCGTGTTGCATCTGTGATTTTCATTGAGTACACCTCGTTTAGTATACCCTAGAATAAGAAGTCAATTCTTTCTTCTTTCGACAATATCATGTTTAATCTGTGGAGGTAAAAAAATATAGTTAATGAGATTTCCTATGTGTTCAGTCTTTAGAGACATCCTGTATTAGTTGAAATTGAACAGTGAATATAGTTTTGATGAAATTGAAATTTGAAATATTTTCATATTGCCAACCTAATGAGGGTAACTCAAAAACCCCGAAAATTTATTTTAAGTTTATTTTTATCTCTATTATTTTTCGAAAGTTATTTTAAAAATATTTTGTCCAAATTTCTGCTTTCTGTCCATGTTTAATATGAAACATCTTTACTTAATTTAAAATATCTTTATTTAAGAGGTAACATCTTTGTTTTCACAATGTAAAATGTTATCAAGAAAAAACAAAACGAAGACTGGATTATGTGAGCAAGAAATCGATTGGCCAGAGATGGCGACGGTCTACCCGAACATTATGCCCCTCAGAGGAACAATAAAAGCAGCTATAACAAGTTTTTGAGTAAATAATGGGTGGGAAGGTTTATCACTGATAATTTAATATGATAGGAAGAAAGAAAGAAAGAAAGAAAGAACAAAAATGAAAGGAAGAAAGTACGAACGAATATAAAGATCGAATGAGCTTAAGGAAAAGAAGGAAAGAAAAATACAGATAAAGTTAAATACAAATGAACAATAAACAAAGAAGAAAAACTATGAGAAATGAAACCGATTGAAGAAACCGAAAGAGAAATGCTTAAAGGAAAAATAAAGGAAATAAAAAAGGAGAATGAATGAAAAATGAATGGTTAATACATGAAAAATAAGAAGAATAATGAATGCATTAAAATTGTGATGCGAATAAGAAGAATGAAATAAAAGCAAGGAGCGAAAAAGAAAGAAATATTATGGAAGGGAAAAGAAGAAAGAGAGAACAGGAGAGAAAAGAAGTGGATTTAAAGAGGAAAGAAAGTGAGATAAAAAGAGAGATAAATAAAGATGAGAAAGAGTGAAAGATAGAAAGAGAGAAAGAAAAAGACAGAGATAGGAAAACATGAGAAAGGATGTGGTAGAAAGAAAAGAAAGCAAAAGAGAAAGAGCGAGAGAGAGAGAGAGAGAGAGAGAAAGAGAGAAAGAAAAGCCAAAGACAGGAAAAGAGAAGGACAGAGATATATAGGAAACGAAAGAGAGCAAGATAAAGAAAAGAGAGTAAGAGAAAAAATGAAAGAGAACGAAAGGGACAAAAACGAAAAAAAAAACAATGGTAGAAATACCAGAGAGAGAGAGAGAGAGAGAGAGAGAGAGAGAGAGAGAGAGAGGGAGAGAGAGAGCAGAAAATGTTAGATCAAAGGTAGAAACAGAAATGAGAAAAATAAAGAGAAAGAGACAGATAGAAAGAAAAGTGCCAAAGAGAAGGAAAGAAAGACATAGAAAAGCGAAAAGAAAACAAGTAGAAAGAAGAGAGAGACTGACAGACAGAGAGAAAAAAGATAGAAAGTAACAATGACAATAATAACAAAAACAGAGCAATAACAAAAATGCCAGAAGAATATATAAAATCAAATTACAACAAAAACAAGAACAAACATCTCATTGTAAACGCTGATTCTATAGGGTTAAATTTTATTAGGCGAATAAACAAAATGTGTTTTTTTGCCTTTGCCTTTTCATTTTTATTTCATTTCCATTTCGCTTTTTGTCAGTTTTTTAAAATTTTCTTTCTTTCCTTCTTTTTATTTATTTCCATCTTTTTGTTTATTGTAGCGATTCTTTCATCGCTATACATTTCACTCTACGTTTCGTTTCGGTTTGTCATTGATGGTTTTTAATCAGTTAGCAAAACAATTATTTTTCACACGCGTGTTTACTCGTACGTTTGAATATTAAGATATATTTTGACATGTCGGCATCATCTACGCATATAAAATTACTTTTTTTTCCTAAAGAAAGTTTTAACACAATTTTATAGAGAACAAGCTTTATCGATCCTTGATATTAGCAGTTCATAACAAGGGACATAACATTTATCGAACCTTTAGACTAACTTGTTAGATATTTATACCTTTATTAATGTCATACGGGCCTAGATGCTACTTAAAGGTTTGCCTGTATTTCGCTGTAATCTCCCTTCTTTTATTTAGTAATACATCTCGTTCCCCAAAGAAAGCAATAACCAGTTTTTTGACTTAGAAAATTGTTTTAAAACTAGCGGATTTATAGCAAATTTCCCTTTTATTGTTCGGGATATGTTCTTATTTTCCTTGTTGTCTCATATCTAGTTTTATAAATTTTTACATTCTGGTACTTTGAATGAGATCTTATGATCATATAACCGTTTAGATAACGATACTTTGCTTGATCCAATGTAGGTATGTTTTCTTTTCTTTCAAATTTCACTGTTATCAGTTTGACAGACAGTATTCAGAGGAAATAAATTACCTCTTCTACAACTGCATTTTACCTCCTTGTCATTTGAGTATTTGCATGATATTTTATTATGCATTCATATATATTTATCTATGCTAGGTATAACACTGTCAGTTTTACAGTATTGTATTGAAAATGCTGTATAAATCAAATTCTTTTAGAAATACTTGTTATAATAATTTAAAGAATTTCACGCCAATTGTTGTTTTAACAATTAATGGCGTGAACCACATGGTCTTTCTTCCTTTATCATTTGGATTTTTAACAGAATTGTTTTCTTTAAATATCAGAACCTCATTATTCCCTTCTGAAATCAGTGCCTCTTCATAATCGTCCTCAAGTTAATTAAATATATTAATGTTTGACAAACCAGTCGATAGTATGTATTTTATATCTTTAGGTATATTTGTTAATAACCCTTAAAATTATTAATCTCTGTAATTACACAAAACACAGGTTTGCTAGACTTTCTATATGGCCTTGCTATCATTATCTAATAATTTATGAAAATTCTGTAAAATATACAAACCAACCCAGTTTCTTCGGGTTCGTGATGCGAATCAATAGGGATATCAAAGTTGCGATATGCAACTTTCTCTGGAACCGATCGACCCGTAGAAAATCTATGATCAAATGCAAATCTCAAAGTTTGGGCTGTTGAGTGTTGTTGAGGAAGGAGATCATTGGAATTTTATCTTATAATATTCATTTTTACTAGAGATATTTAGAATAACTTATTTGGTAGGATGATATTCTATTATGTAACACAAGGGTTGTACATTATCTTATAAATAAATAAGAAAATGCAGTTACTGATATTTATTTTAAATTTGGCGTTTATATATATTACTGTTGAAGATAAAGATATAAACTCAAATGAGAAACAGGATATTGTAAAGAGAGAGTGATAATGAATATAAAAGTGAAAGTTACAAAAAATGGTTGAACAAGGATCAGAGAGCAATTGTAAAAGAAGTTGAATATCAGAATCCGAAAAAATGTCGGTAAGAATGTCACAAATAGAGTTTTGAGAGAAATAAAAAGAGTAATAATAAAGGTAGATAGATCAGCAAGAAAATTCTTTCAGAAGCTCGTGTCGCGAATGTAGTATTTAAACGAAGTATGGTTGATAGAAAAATGAGTGTCCGCTCGAATCTGTTCTCGCTGATTGCTGACGCGGACACCGGAACATTTACTCACATAAAGTAGGTACAAAAAAGAAGTCTAAATTAACCAGAGGAGGGCTTGCGGGAAACCGCCTCGTTGTGACATAGGGGACTCAAAAAAGAAAATCAAGATGGCCCCCAGAACAGCTACAGTTAACCATCTTTTGCTGAAATCTGTCAATATCAAATACTTTCTATCAGAACTGATCATCCTGAGCTGATTCTCAAAGTATCTGATCAGATGCTGATAAGAATAACATTCATATCGCAAGAGTCCCTCCATCCGTGACGTCCAAATCACCATTTGTACTACGACCAGCAACATTAGAAATACCATCCATTTCACCCCAGAATACTGGGGCGACACATTATCACAGATATACGCGAGATCGATGGACACGAGCTGTTCAGGAGCGATAAGAGACGCCATTCGCCGACATGGTACCAGAAAAGGCGCACCCGAGGACAATGGTAGAAGACGTGCTCAACTGTTTCTTCTAAATAAAGGTCACGCCGATGACAATCGGATAAATCAGCCCATTTGAAAGCCCTGTCACTGAGAGATAGCTCATTCCGAATCAATCCCCAGGTAAAGAAAAACTCAGAGGTACTGAAGTAATTCGCCGCTGGCGCCCAAGACCAAAAGGAGCACGATTCGTTTACCGACAAGCCAAGCCGATAATGTAAAGGGACCTTCGTCGCGACCTTCTCCACTAATAAACGATACAAGTGCCTCTAAGGCCGGGAAAGGTCAGTGGAACAAGAATTTTGATTGATTTCGGGGTTTAAGTCGGCTCTCAGCTCTTGAAAAGGGAGGAGTGATAGTAAGGAAAGCGAAGGCGTCTCTAACACTCCTCTCCAAAATCGAATTCTCTGTCAACACGTGGCATAGGAAAGCCAACCTCGAGGCATGTCGATGACTCACCACGTGTGGCATTCCCAGCTCCTCCCCTCCCAGACAAGGAGGTTTGGCTCAGACGTCTCTGTTGATCTGATGCTTGATCGCCTTCCTATGGTCATCACAGAGAGGGAATACTAAAAAACAGTAAAGTATGAGAGGAAAGAGGTATGTTTGGACTGACGCTCTGATCTCTGCCACTAAATTCTCCAGCCGGAGATCTGACTCGAACCACACTCCAAAAATTCCAACGAGTCCGTTAATCTAACTGAAGGGCCCCGGAACCGCGACTCCTTTCCATGCACCCATTCACAAGCTGGAAAACTTGTTCGGATTAATTTTGGCCTCAGTCACATTTTCGTACCACTCAAGCGCCTTCTGTACCACTTTAATGTGTTCCCAGAACGCCACGAAAATGAATAAGTCATCGGCGTACGCAGAAACCCTGGCTCGATCCCCACCAGAGACAGCTATTCCCCGTAGGGCCAGACTGCACGCCCTGTCTCTTAGCCGGTGAAAGATGTGGCTCCAACGCCAAGGTGTTAAGTAGATGCAACAGGGGGCAACCCAGACGAACCGACCGAGACAGCGCAATAGCGCATGACCGCTTTCCGTTTATCAGTACCTCAGCACAAGGGGAGCGATACAGTAGGCTAATCCACTTGCGGAAGTCTAGTTTTAATTCTGCAGCCTTCAGGACAGATACCGATGGTCGACTCTATGAAATGCCTTGGACTGAACTAAATTAATAATCGCGGCCTGCTCGTCGTTTTTTTACACCCTCTATGATCGTGCAGATCAGATGCAAGTTGCTCTAAATTCATCGACCTTCACAGCACAAGTCTGCTCGGATCCCAACAAAATCTCGGCAACTGACTGCAAACGCTACATCTTGGCTAAATTCTTTAACTTTGTGTTTAGCAGAGTTAGGGGCCTGTAATCATCTAAGTCCCTCCCAACACCATTGACTTTTTTCAGCAGCGTGATCACATCCCTAGAGATCCGGTCGGGGACCGAACCCTACCGAAACCAGTTGTTGAACACTATCGTCAAAATCGGTACAAATATGTGCGACAATTAAGTACAATTAATAAGGTAGACCATCAAGTCCTGGAGACTTACCACTACCAACCATCTCCAATGCCAAGTCAACTTCCCCCTCCGTGATCTCACCCTCGTAGCTATCTGCTTCAGTCGGAGCCAGCCGAGGAAACTCAGCCAAACAGCTGGTAAATCGGCTCTCAAAACGCTGCCGAAACGCCTCGCACATATCGTTGGTCGACCTCAGAGTGCTCCCCTTCGAGGTTTTGACCTCTCGACTATATCGATCGCCACCTCGACGGATCTCCTCTTTGCGCAATTCTGCGCCCATACTAATGGCTTCGTTCATGATCTTGTTTAAACTATGCCTAATTACCTGACCACAATAACGCTCTCCAACCGCTCTAGGTACTGCCCAGCTAATGTCATCTCTAGGAGACCCCCACCACCACCCGGGATAGACTATCTTTAAGGCGAGTCGATGACTGTAGTCAGCGGTGAAAGACCTAATGCTATCCTTAAGCCTCTCCCACCAACTATTCCCAATAACTGACCCCTATAATTCACACTGCACTAGTTTAGTTAGATGTTGCCAGAAGTCCAGCTTGTCCAGTAAAGACACGTTGAACTTCCAGTATTCAGCTAATCTAGGCCTACGATCTAACGCCATCCTCGCACAAACAGGTTTGTGGTCCGAATAGCATAACCAATGGAACTAGCAAATCTAGATCGACCCTTCTCACTAACATTTTATCCAGGTAGCTAGCCACCTGGGTAGATGGCCACTAATGTGCCCGCGTCTACATATTCTCCTCGGATGATTTAGCCTGTATCTATCGACGAGACCGAACTAGTCGATCAGATCAACCAGACTATGATCAACCGACCTCCTGCTAGCACGCCGCCCCCTATCTAGCTTGGAGTCTAGGGTTCCATTCCAATCCCCTACTAAGACTAGGCGCCAGGAACGACCCCACCTGATGGAAAAACGAGACACGCTCCTCCCTGTCCTTGGGCACTTAAACTGCAACGTTCCGAAACGAATTATTGTTCACGGCAATATCGGCCACGAACAACCGGACCCCAACATGGACAAAGTCCACCCTCACAACTAGGGTACGTTTAACCGACAAGGAAACACCTCTGGATTGCTGGTCACCGTATGCTGAATAGACAACAAAGTAGCTAGACAGAACACGAGTATCAACGTTCCCAAACAAGTATGTGTCCTGGATCGCAGCCATATCTACCCCGAAGGACAAAAGATTACGAAGCAGGAGGGCAGCCTTACTCCGATCTCTGGATCTCCTCGCATTCAAGCTGGCTAAGCTTGATAGACATTTTTCAAGTAGTGTCCTTAGACACATACGGGACAGAAATCTGCTGGAATTTGTCCGTATAGGTTAATTTCGCCAACGTCTGTCGAATAGGTAAGTTTTAGAACCCTATACAAAGAGGGTGGAGAATTACGGAAACTTCCTCTCCAGAGCTGTGGCATTTTATTCATTTCCTGTGACTCAATTTTAGCAATCCTTATCTTATAGTATGTATCTTTGGCCCCTGCCAGTTGATCGCATACTTTCAGATTACCCCAGATGAAGAGGCTCATCTCTTGTTCCCTATTTAGGATGTAGTTTCCGGCTTTCTCTTTTCCAATCTTTTCACTCTTACGTAGCCCCCTGCACATCAGTGTCTTTACCGCCTTGCTCGGGATGATATGATTAAAAAGAAAATGTGTTATGAATTAGTGTGATCACCCCGGAGCATTTGGAAAGGTTCTGTGGATTTTCTACGCTTTTTCCATCCACTGAGGACATATTAAATAGAGCCCTCAAGAGGGCCTTCTTTTGAGGAGTAAGGTCCTTCTCAAGTTCTTGCCCGTCTACTTTACACAGTCTTTTACTCTTGAAAAAGTTCTCGCTTTTTTCCTTTTCCTGGGAAGGGCTGGGGAAGGGTGTGGGAGAGGAAGTTGAAGGAGCTCTTGAGTGCGATGAAGAAAGGCCCCTTACCTTTACTGGGATCTTTTCTTGTTCTTTTACAGACAAAGTAGGGAAAGATTATGTCTTGGCGCTTCACAGGGCTTTTTCTGCCATCCCTCGATCTAATTTCTTTTCTTTTTTGTTTTGTCCTCTGCCTACTGTTCTTTCTTCCCCCGTTTCAGTGAAAAAGAGCATGCTGGGGGGCTTTTCCTCATATTTCATTACATTTATCATCTGCTCTTCTTGATGCTGCTGATGCTGCTTTTTGTGACGGTTCGCTTGTTTAGGTCGACCTTTCTGTTCAGTGTCTCGAGGAGGAGGGGAAACTACTTTATTTTTTGCCTCTCTTCACCACCTCTGTCTATTGGTTTGATGGTTGCTGCTTAGTTTTTTCTTCTTTCACTACCACCTCCTTTTGCGCTGCAAACTGACGTGGTAATGGAAGCAGAAAAATAGTGCTAGTCTCGGCACCTCCTTCTTTGTTGGGCAAATTTTGACCAAATGTTCAACTGCCCCACACGTCCAGCAGTGGGGTCTTCTGCTCTCCACCATTACGAATAAACTTCTTCCCCGGCAGAGTAGTATGTCGAGAATTTTTGGAAATTCTTGGCGGTTCAGCATCACTTGCAAACAGAAATCTTCCGTTGGTACTCCTGACTGGTTAAAAACACGATCTCGGAGGCATATAGTTGACCAAGAGAGAGTTTTGGTCTCAAAGGCACAACGTGATTTATGGTAAAAGTTTATAATTTTGGCACAAGGCCGAAGTTGGGGAGAGGAGAAAAATCTGTGTCTGGCCATCACTAACTATCTTATACCTAGCTAATGGGAAACACAATCTAATCACTCATTGCAATTTTTCCATTCATCATAAAAACCCATCCATCGTTAAGTAATCCACCATATACCAAATACCACATGCATTCTGGGTACCTAAAAGAGAATCACCCTATAAATTAAAAACAAAATTATAAATTATATATGTGCATATAAAAATATATAAAAATCCATAGATAATATGTAATGAAAGCGGGGAGGGGACATGAAACCAAAAATTAAACAAAAAATTCAAAATACTACACAAATTAAAATAAACTGGTGTTAGTTGGATCCGTCAAACCCACAAAATTAAGAAGCCGCTGTATTCTGTTCTTTCGGCAAAATCGAGAGGCTTTTTCGCTAAGGAAGATGGGAAGATGAATCCCGTCCAACACCCTTGCCCTTTCTCAACATCGGAGGGCGTTCTCTGAGGCCAAATGCATTCATCGCCACCTCGGCGGATCTCATTACCTGCTCATTTCTGTGCCCATGTTCACATCTTCGGAAGACATCTTGCATAATTTATGCCTAACTACCTGACCCATGTAGCGCTTGCTAGCGAAATGCTGCAGGGCTTCCGTAGCTAAGGCTATTTATTGGGGATCCCCTAAGCCTCCGCCCGGAGCAAACTATCTTTAAGAGCCTTCTACCTGTTAGCCTTAACTAGTGCGAGCCGTTGGCTAAACTCGGTGGTGAAGGACCTAATCCTATCCTTAAGCCTCACTCACCAGCTATTCCCGATAACCCCCCCCACTAGTTCCCGCTGTACTACATTAATTAGCTACTTCCACCTGTCCAGTAAGAACAGACTGAACTTCCAGTAGCCAGCTATTCTAATCTTAGTGTCAAACGCCACCCGAGTACAGACGAGTCTGTGGTCCGAGTAATCTAACCAGTAGAACGGGACGAACTAAGAGATCTATGTCGGCTGCTCTCACTAACATTCTATCCAGGTAGCTAGCCCCAACGTTTACATCTTCCCCCAAGGGTGATCGACCCGGTATCTATCGACGAGACCGAAATCGATATCAGATCAACCAAGCTACGATCGCCCGCCCTCCCGCTAGCTCCCTCTGTCTATCTTGGGGCCTTATTCCGATCTCTCAAGCCCCTCGTATTCAAGCTGGCTAACTTGATAGATATAGTTTAAGTATGAAAAGAGAAAAAAGAAAACTTAATCACATACAGGATGGAAATTTACAGCAGTAAAGACCTCGACGGATAGTTCCAGATTTCAGTGCCAATATCGAACGTAATTTGTCCATCAAGGACCATCTCGTCGACGTCCGTGGGGTAGGTTAGCTTCAATGCCCTATATAAGGAGGGGTGGAGCAACACTGGGACCCTCCCTGTGCAAAATTGCATCATTTTCAGGCGTTCCAATGCGGGCCATTATTATGTTGGGAAATTGTTCTTTCGCAGCTGCCATGGTCCCATAGTTTAAGGTTACCCCCGATATTCCGAATAAGTGTAATTACACCGGGGGCACGAGGAAAGTTTTTCGGATTCGGATGGCAAATCTACGGAGGTGAACTATAAAAGGGTCTCCAGGCTCTTGCGCTGTGTTGAGAGGTCCTTTTCTGCCACCTTCCTGTCGACTTGACTGATGGCCTCCCCTTTAGGGAAATATGTGTTTTTTTTTTGGAAGGGGTTGAAGATGTGATTGGATAAGTGAGTGGTATAAGTGCAAGGAAAGGACTACCTTCTCCTATGTTGCTTCTTTATTGCCTCATTTGTTGGTGCTGCTCTCTTGGCTATTGAATCGGTGGCACAGGGTCTTTTCCAGGTCACGCATTTACTAAATGGCTCGACGCACCACAGAGCCAACAGTAGAGTCTTTTTCTCTCCACGACGACATAAATTGATCATCTTCGGCAGATCAAAATATTGGGAAACTCGTTAAATTCTTAACGGGATAATGTCACTTGCAGCGTGACATTTCCCGTAGCAAAGTCGGCCTTGCTCATGGCTGCTGCCACCTCTGCCACCTGTCAGTACTGGGTGAAATATTCCTCCCATAAGTTTCCCCGTAATGTTCATGGGCACCCCATGCAATGTAATGCGAGGCTTTCGGGTGCCCATATACTCTATTTGGAAGCGAAGTGCTTTGGTTGTCAATATGGCTACGGCCACTGCTTCACCTCTTCTTCTGACTACAATAGGATGTCCCACATGGTATGGCTTCTCCTGCAGATCCTTTTTGCTGCTATTATCAGGTTTTTCACAGCCCCCTCCAATGATTCTCTGCTAACATTAATAAAATGGGAGGGTTTAAATTAACTGACCTAAATGAAACTTAAATTTACAAAATCATAGATTAAAATTTTAAATTTAAATTTTAAAATTTAAAATGAAAAAATTGGACTTATGGCTGCAAATACTTATTAATTCTTTACGTAAATTTCAAAGTAGGTGTTGATTTGGATATTTTTTATATTTTTATTTTTCCACTGAACATAGATTACACCTATCGTAAAGGTTTCTGGGGGTGCGGGCTGAGCCTATTAGTTTCCAATTAACTATGGAGTTATGTCCTTCTTCCTTCATTTTCCAAAACCTTCGAGAAAGGGATGTTTGACATTTTTGATTGGGGTTGGAAAAGGATAAGAACAAAAAGATAGTTAGTTGGAAACTGATAGGCTCAGCTCGCACCCCCAGAGACCACTACTATAGATGTAATCTAAATTTTTAGCAGAGCCCTATATAAATTATAAAAAATCAAATATAATATTTCCGTTCCTTTTAAACAAATGCCACCATAAATTTAGTTTTTTGAAATTTAAATTTTAAATCTAATTTGGGATTTTATTTTACAAATATCTTTTATTAAAATATTTTAAAAATATCTTTTAGAAATATTTAAGTAAGTTATGTGTGTGTGTGTCTCTGTATGTATGTATATATATATGTACTTGTGAAAATAGAAATGGAATTTTTTGAGATCTACCCTAAAATTTAAAATTTATCCTTAACGTAGTATATCCAAGATTTCCTATAACATTTGTTCGAGCTATTGTTTATTTAAAGAAAAATCCTTTTGGTAATTTTTCAATTATTTTTTATTTATTTATTTTTATCCTTCCTTTTAACATTGAAGTCGTAGTCAGTCCTTTTCTTTTGTTTCTAAGGGAATTTTTATAACTTAATATTCAGTTACCTGGTCCACTCCTTTGCTCTTTCTTTCCTTTCTGTTCCCCCTACAACAAATTTTAAATTTAATTCGTAAATTTCGATAATCTTTTAGAAATTGATATTTAAGTAAGTTATGTATGTATGTATGTATGTATGTATGTATGTACTTGTAAAAACTGAAATGGAATTTTTTTTTGAGATCTACCCTAACATTTAAAATTTATCTTTAATTTTGTATATCCAAGGTTTTCTTTAATGTTCCAGTTAGTATTTATTTAAAGAAAAAAATTTTGGTAAGTTTTCAATCGTTTTTTTTTTCTATATATTTTTTATTTTTTTTATTTTATATTTTTTAAAATTTTAAATGTTTTAAAAATTTAAATTTAAATTTTCTTTTTTTCTTTTGACCCTTCCTTTCAACATTGTAGTCGTAGTCAGTCGTTTTTTTTGTTTCTAAGGGAATTTTTTATAGCTTACTACTCAGATAATTTTCCCTTTACCCTTTCTTTCTTTTCCCCTACCACTTCTATCCATGTGGCATGGCCAAATTTTAATTTTTGAACTCTTGGCTCTTACAGGGATCTCTGCCTACTTTCCCACTTTCTTACTTTCTTAGGTTCCAAAATTGTTAATCCCACCCCATTTGAACTTCCTGTGTATAAGTCTTTGGATTTCTACCGATATAATAATTTTGTAAAACATTTGAATTATTAAAGGTTTTGTTTTCCGCTGTTGCAGACGAAGCGAGGATTTCTTTGTTGAAAAGGCCATCCGAAATTTCGAATTTTTTTTTATATATCTTTGGCTGTGTAAATAGAACATGCAGTTGGCCTCATACTCACCAACTAAATGGACCCGTCACACTCTAAATACTATTTAACTTCCGCATGCATTGTTACAAGGAAGATAATTCTTTATCTCAAGCGCTCTTAATTCTTCCCGTAGTTTTCTTCTCTAATATCTTATTTTATATCTAATATCAGCCTAGTACAGAGTACACACAATTGTGTCAGTTTATTTCGATGTTAGAGTTCTTACTCAGCAGTGGCAAATGTTGTAAATTAGAAATACAACAATATGCATGACTTACGCATAAAGCAAATGTCAATGGCAGGAATTCAATCCTTGTTTCAGACTTTAATGAACACCACTTTTCCAAAACCTCTGTGACCCATTACATGCTCCAAGACTCAATGATCCATAGCAGTGATTGATCACTTGAAGCAGATTTTCCTAATGAACACGAATTTCCCTAAGTCTTTGTGATCTGTTATGGCTCCAAGACTCTGGCCTGCATTCATAATTGGCAGCACGTAACGGTGATCCATTGTCTTCTACAAGGATCAGTGATCAAATACCTGCCAGAAGACGCAGTGATACAATATTTGATCCTCAGGGATCAAATATTGCTTACCCCATGTGATCCATTATTTTCTCTAACCCTCAAGGATTAATGTAACTTTGCCTACAGTATTCCTAATGGTTCATTGTCTATATTATCCTCGGTGATAAATTGCTGGGCGCAAACTTCAGTAATCCTCTACTTACATAGACCCTGTAATGTATTACCTAACACCAGCCTCAATCCTTTAATTCATTGCTTTCCGCAAGTATTGCCCGCAGTAATCCATAGTAATTCATTATCTGTCGCAAGCGTCAATGATCCTCAAGCATCAGTAATCTATTAAGTGATCAATGCTTAAAGAACCTTTACACACAGAAAAAATCAGTGATCCATTGTATTACCCAAGCTTCAAAGATCCTCTACCGGCCGCATGTTTTGATAATCCGTTACCTGTTATAACCTTTACTGACAATTGCCAAGTGATTCATTGCAACGATCCATTGCTTGACACTAGATTCAGCAATATATTTTAACGATTTACTACAGGATACAAGCGTGAGAGATACATTGACCACCCCAAACTTCAGTGACCCATTTCAATTATCATTTCCTACTAAAAGCCTCAGTGATTCATTGCCAAC
Source organism: Ascarosepion bandense (assembly GCA_037127315.1). Lineage (NCBI taxonomy): Eukaryota > Metazoa > Mollusca > Cephalopoda > Sepiida > Sepiidae > Ascarosepion > Ascarosepion bandense. The sequence goes on from JBBBDQ010001493.1 coordinate 193,171, forward strand.
CCTAACTTAAATGATCCAAGAGAATCATTATTTCATGTTTTACTAACCATTGCTTGTACCTGACATAAGTGTGCATTGTTTGAGAAAACCCTCTGTGATATATTTGAATGATCCATTTCTTGACACAATATTCAATGATCTACTGCTAACAGTGATACATTGCTTGTCCAAGCTGCAATGATTCGCTATCTGTCCGTATTCTCAGTAATGGATTATATTAATTTACCAAGACTTACGATATACTACAGTAATACTTCGTCTACCGAATCCTTAGGGATCTATTATTAGCCCTTAAATTAATGGATCTATTGCAAAAATGTATTGTTTAACATTACTAACAATACACTGCTCAACGTTGCAGTTATGTCTTAATTTTCCTCAAATCTCAGTGATCAATGGTCCATTGTCTTTGGAATCGTCAGTAATCCATAGTATGTTCTAAGTGTCAATGTTAGCCACAGTAATCTTGCACTAAATCTCATGGTATATAATGATCCGTTGCCTTTCATAAGCCTCTGTGATCAACTACCTACGTTATTCGCAATGTGGATGCAATCATCCATTTCATCCATTGAATGCCTCAAAACGTAGTGAACGAAAGTTTCCTTATTCCATTGCATACCCCTTATCTTGGCGATTCACAAAAACCCAATGATCATTCTGGTGTATAACCAGCCAGAATTATTCTTTCCTGGCTCAGTGATTCATGGAATGTGCTAAGCGTCATTGATTTAATGCGGTGACACTGCAGCACGTAGGATTGCTACCCTCAAGCCAGATCCTGGTCGAAACGGCACCAGATGTGACGCCTCAGCCTGGCTGGCCGTCTGTCTAATGTAACGCTCGTCTTCGCCGCGGTCGTGACGATCCCAGTTGTGACACTGCCACCCGGTCGCACGGTTGGTCTGGTCGCACAGTTGGTCTGGTCGCACGGTTGGTCTGGTCGCACGTTTGGTCTGGTCGCAGTCGCTGGTCGGGACGATCCCGTCCGATGACGTCGCCACAAAAGCTGGACTACAGGACATCTTTTGCAACAACGGACCACTGTCCCACGTTGTGATTAGATCCCAGAAGTCTCGACGTGCAATTTCAATAGTCGTCCCTTTTAGCCAGTCCGGACACTGGTGTACACTTGTAGGTTGAAAAAAATAAACACGGCACCAACCCCCCCCCCCCAAAAAAAAAACCAAATAATAAAATAAATGAACGAAGTCGAACACGCCTGGAGAGCTACGTAGAATATCTTTATATAAAGATAAAACAATGTCTGTCTTTTCCCAAGAATACAGTTGTCGAAAATGATATACAATCGTCGAAAATGATTTTTACAACGGAGAGAGAAAGTTCGCCAAAAGCATCAAAGCTTCTAATCGTTAATTGAAATGTTTACCCTAAGTTTTGTTAGCGTTGAAGTGTACTTCTAAAACAGCAAAGTTCTTTCGGGTTGTTGACGGAATCTGACGGAATGTGCCGAATCGGAGCGGCCGCTGGCGGAGTGTGTGTGGGTACTGACGGCGGTGGCACTCTGTCCAAAATCTGAACAATTAGCTCTCCAACTCAATTTTTCGTGTCGAGCATCTATTTTTATAACCAATTTCGATCCTCTCTGGGGATCCGGCCGGCCCACAGTCTTTGGCCAATGAAAATCGGTCTTCACCCACTCGATTTGCGGATGTCTTTAGCTCAACAAATGAGATTTTGCCAACTCACTTCGGAGCTTGATTCTATTTTAGATTCGCACGGACCTGAATGTACTCACCAGCGGCCCTGACCTTGGGTGACCTTATCAAATCACTCTGACACTTGTTTTGTCAACGCTTCTTTAGATTAGTGGAATACACTCCAGATCTAAGAGAAATCCATATTGAACATAAAAGAAGCGAAAATCATGAAAGACGAGAAATTTATATTTATCCAAAATAACTTTATTTTATATTTCCGTGCTTTTAGAAGCACTTGATGGTACTAAAATTATTATTTTTTCCTTAAGCTCACATCGCGTGACGCAATAAAACACTAATGATATCACCAATATCAACTTCTCTCTCCCTTGTTTTAAACCAACCAAAGGAAAGTATCCCCGCGGGAGAAGGGAAAGCATCACCGCGTGAGATATTGTCACAATGCAGCGATTCATTGACTGTAGGAAACCTTACTGACTAGTGACTATTTCAAGTGTCTACAATCTATTACATGTCCAAAGTCACAGTGATACAATTCAGTGACCCATGGCATGCAACACTGTCCAACAAGCCACAGGGATCCACTGCCACATATAAGCTTCAATAACTGACTCCCCCAAGACGCATTAGTTTTTCCAAGCGTAAGTGATCCATTTGTGGAAAATATGGCATTGGGATATTCTACCTCAACCAAATATATCTATATCTACGTCTCTCTCTTTCTTTCTCTCTCTCTCTCTCTCTCTCTCTGTGTTTTTGCATGCTTCCATTTTTGCTTAGATAAAAACGATAGAATTTTGAATATTAGACTGTAAAGATGTTATTTAGTTCAGACATCAAAACCTAATTTTAGCGTGCATTTTAGCATTGTTTGAATACATAGATAAATAGATCCATTTATTGTATGTGGATTACACAAAAACACACGCGCGCACGGTGCGTTCTTGAATAAACACATCGATGAATATAAACAGTGTAGACATATAAATATTATTGCATGGTGACAGGCAATTTCACGCCTGAATCGATCGTTAGACATTGTATAACGTTTGATGATCGATTAGGACGTGAAACTGCCAGGCACCATACATTGTTGATCCTTTAATCAGTTTCAAATTCACCAAGGAAGGTATAGTTTTTTTTAACCCAAGCACTTTAGATCTCCTTGAAAGTCATCTTCCGGGGTAAATTACAGAGACTCAATTTATTGTAACTGCGATAAAATATGTTTCCGTTGTGATAGTGATTTAAAAAAAAACAAAAAAAATTAATTAATTCTTTGTAGCTACGAATTTTTGCAATACAAGCATTTCATTATTTTTCTTTGTAACATACATTTGAAGATGAACTTAAAAATATCGAAAGTTCTTCGGTTAAAAAAAAACTACAGCGTCTTCCATAATGAACTTCATCTTAACATCAAGATACTGATTAGACATCGAGAAAGGATCAGTATAAAAATAAATAGACAGAATATGTCTATATTATTCAGTGAAACATGTTTGAATGAAGATTTTCCGCCTAGATAGATAGATAGATAGATAGATAGATAGATAGATAGATAGATATGAAAAAATTAAGCTAGACAGACAGATAAATAAATAAATAAACATTGTCGAAGTAGTCTGGACAGCAGGTGTATATTTACTAGTGTCTTTTTTGATCGGTCAAATATTGATCTTGGTCTGCGGGATAAGTTCTCTAAGCCTGTCTCTGTGACTGGACTTAATTGGGGTCAGGGTAAAGGACGGAGACTGATATAAAACTCACGTCAACAGGTGGCGACATTCTAACCATAAATAAATAAAAACGTGTGGGTCGTCATCTCCAACTAAAGTTCCCTATGTCCATGCCATAACCTCTTCTTCGTCATTAATCTTTCTTTTACTTATTTTAGCTCGTGTCGGAGATACGAGGTGAAGGGATGGAACATAAGTCTACCTGTCAGTAGCTCCGAAGAACAGGGTTTCGGCAAACTGAATGCTTATATATTTCATTGTCCAATTTCATAAATATCTATAATCCATAAATGCTTATATATATAGTGATCAACTGAAATATATATATATATATATATATATATATATATATATATATATATAACGTAGAATATTTGGTATTTAAGTCAGGTAAATTCCGATAGAGACGAACTCAAAAGAACTAAATGTTAGATTTATTTATTTAATTTAACAGAGTAATATAATCTAGAAATTCTTTTAGGTATTCTACAATTACATGGGTAATACACATTCATTTTAATTACGCTCTTCGGACCACTTACTTGCCTAAATCGAAATTGATACCCAAACCAAAAAAGTTCCTCCCAAACGTCGCTGATATCCGTACAAACTTTTGCAGCGTGTAATCTTTCCTCCACGAAAACTCCCCTGGCATCTTAACTCTTTGCGAAACTCATCTTAACCATTCTATCCCTTTCTTTGATATTTATATTGGCGTTTATGTCAGCGAGTGTGATTTCTCTTGAATTTCTTCATCTGTTCGTTAATATGTAACACCCTGCACAACAGTGGCAGTATAATACCTTGCTTGGGGCGATACGATTAGAAAAAAAAACATATTTCGCAGCCAAACACTTGCTGCTCGTCAGACCCAAATGATACAACAGTTAATATTCAAAATCGTCTAGAAAAGAATCACATACAGACACTTACGTGCCCATACCGAGAATAAACATTTGTAACGGTAATCTACAAAACATTTCATCGCTCATTATAAAACAAAAAACGAAAGAAAGAAAGAAAAAGAAAAATATAAAAAAACCATAAACGGAAAAAAAGAATGAAAAAACGAATTGATATTTAAAGGCAGGTATAAGAATAAGTATAAAATAATTTAGCTAAATCAAAATTATACTTTAAATTAATTTAACTTAAAAATTTGTTTTCTTTTGAAGAAAAATCTGGAATTTCCCGTTGGAAAAGTTTTAACCCGAAAACTTTTTTATAGTTTACTATTTTTATAGTTATTATTGTAATGGTTTTATAATATTTTAGATTGTAATATTGTATATGAGTATCAATATGCGTGTATGTATGTATATATATATATATATATATATATATATATATATATGTGTGTGTGTGTGTGTGTGTGTGTATGTATATGGGTATATATTAATGAAAAAATATGGGATATGTATATATTTGCATTTGGATGTGTGCTGATGTATGTGTATGTATATGAATAAATGTATATATATATATATATATATATATATATATATAATGAATTATTTTTGAACATTATTTTTACCGATACTCGTATTTAAGTAGATATTCTGTTTTTAATTAAACAGTATTTTATATTTATATTAATTAAAAACAGAATATCTACTTAAATACGAGTATCGGTAAAAATAATGTTAAAAAATAATTCATTACAAATTGTCGGTTGCTTATAACCAAGTTTCGTTAAATTTCGTTAATATATATATATATATATATATATATATATATAAAATTATGCACATGTTCTAAAATATCATTTATAATTAATATATATATATATATATATATATATATATATATATATATATATATATAGAGTATATCGAGGCAGCAAATAATTTTCTAAATATATGCTGTTAAATATAAGAGACAATGAATATCTATTATGTTTAATCATGAGCCGTTCTAAACGTTGTATTTTGGCTTTAATTTCAGTTGAAAATAAAAACAAAAATTCTCCAACATTTGGATAATTATTTATTGATTTGCTTCTAAGCTTTCGGCTCACATGAGCCATCTTCAGAGAGGTTATTTAGACTGAAACACTACATTGGTTTTTTGTAGAGAATTTAGTTTAGTGCTTGTAGGGTTATTATGTTTATGTGGGTATGTGTATGTGTAGATGTATGTATATATATTTTAATTTTATTGTTTCTTCTTTTTTCAGTGTTATATGATATATTTATTTTTGGTGTATGTTAAGCTTCTTTACTAAGCTTTTAATATAATATTATTATGTCATTTTTCATCATATTTCGATTTCTGCTATGGTCGCACTACCAACCAAGTCTACGGGAAGGCCTAAGGCAGGTCGTGGCGTGTTGTTATGGCTCCATTTCATGTTTTTTCTATGTCCCCTATCATCCCTAGCGTTACATAGTGTGTGGGCTGTACTTAATAAGACAATTTTTTGTATATCTCTTAAGCTGGGGTTTCCAGGGATTCTTTCAATGTGTTGTTTTGTTCCATTTTCATTATTCCATTATTGTTCCATATAAAAATCGCCACGATTTACATTGGACAATGTGCAAACACCATGGAAAATCTGTAAACAAACACTGGTATGAACATCACCCAGCACCGGTTACAGAAATAGAAGATGTCACCATTCTATGGGATTACACCATCTACACAGATAGAAAAATTGAAGCAAATAGGCCGGACATTATTGTTAAAAACCAGAAAGAAAAAGCTTGTCTATTAATTGATATGGCTTGTCCAGCGGATTGTAACATAGCAACCAAGGAATTTGAAAAACTGTCAAAATATAAAGACCTGGAAATTGAAATAGAAAAAATGTGGAAATTGAAAACAAGAGTTGTGCCAGTGATAGTGGGTGCACTTGGAATGATAAAAAATATTATTATTACTATTATTATTATTGATTGTTTAAAATTTTTATATATTTTTTATATTTTATTATTATTATTATTAAATTTATTTTTATTAAAATTATTTAAGATCATTTTTTAAGATTGTTTTTTAATATTTTATTTAACATTTTCTTATATATTTTTTAATTTATTTTTTATTTATTATAACTATATTTATAATTTAGTACTACTAGTAGTTATGTTTTAATTTGTATTAAAAAGTGTGATTTACCATTTATTTTTATACCGTAGATAAATTCCATTATCTTTTAAATTAAATTTAATTTTAAAATTCCATGTCATATTTTCTAAGAAAGCAGATGAATTGCAATAGACGCTGGTGTCGATCTAAAACGTTAACTTTAACATACTTTCTCCATATACTGTTCGTTCTCCTTTCCTTTTCTTTTTCTTTTTCTTTCTCTTTTTCCATTTATGATTTTTTTATATTTTTCTTTTTCTTTCTTTTTTCTTTTTTAATCAGCGAGGAAATGATTTGTAGATTACCTCAGGATACTGCATACGACTAGTGCCGTCCATTACGTCTACTTACTAGATTGACGTACCCGGTTGCATTTGGCTAAACCCCTTAACTACCTCGAATCAGATATATATCCCTTTCTTGGACATATCAGTTGGCGACGAAGAATTCGAAACGACTTCACAAGAAAAAATAATAATAACCTTTAGCACTTATATGGAGTAAATAAGTTTTCTTCATTTTTGGTTGAACACTTACTAACGAGGAACGTTAGAAAAGGAAAAACTTTGGCAACGCTGACAGAGAGTAAGAACGTGCCCCACTCTTGTTGGACTTAGAAGATTTATGGTATACATAAATTGGATACGTTGGCAGAATGGAACAAATTGCTGAATTAATTAAGGTGCTACAGGCCACTTTACAGCAGCAGCAACAACAAAAACAGCCACAACTTATTCAGTAGTAATTCCAGCAACTACAAAAATTCATGCAGCAACAAAAAACGTTTGAAGGTTTATTTAAACAACAGGCAAAAGATAATACATTACTTCTAGACTTTTTTGCAAATTCACTATCTGGATTTAGATACGACCCCGACAGTGATTCAACGTTTCCAGCTTATTTTCGTAGATTCGAAACAATATTTACGAAACGATGTGAAAAAAATCTTGCAGAAGTTGGGAACTGAAGTAAATACGAAATACACGAATTTAATCCTCCCAAAGAAACCAGAAGAAATTATATTCAGCGAAACAATAGAAATTTTGTCGAAAATTTTCGAATAACAAGATTTCTATTCCATACACGATACAAGTGTCTAAATATCGTAAAAGAAGAAGATAATGATTTTGTTACGTATACAGGTATGGTTAATGCGCAGTGTGAGGCATTTAAATTAAAGGAATTGTTAAGTGACATGTTCAAGGGTTTAATTTTTGTTCAAGGGTTTAATTTTTGTTCAAGGGCTAACAACACCGAAAGACAAATTAGATCAAGAATCCTCACTATCATGGAACAGGATTAAAAGATTACGCTACAAAAAGTAATGGAAAAATGTCAGCGACATATTAACATAAAAAAGACAATACTCCGATCGAAGAGAAGATCATTTCAGGAGTACAGACTATAAGACAACAGAAAGGGATACAGAATAAAGAGAGAAAAATGATATGCAGTTCGTGTGGGAGACAGCATATAAAGAAAGATTGTTTCTTTAAGAATAAAAATGTTTTAATTGTGGGCGTGTAGGCCAAAGAAGTTCTCATTGTCGAAAAAAAAAAACAGAGAAAAGTAAGAGCAAAGTAGCAAACAAAAATGAACGTAGTTTCGTCGAAAAACGAAATTGAGGCGGGTAAACGAAAAAAAAAATACCTCAATGAAGAAATAAATGGACATACCGCAAACTTATTACTCGATTCAGGAAGTGATATCTCGGTAATAAACGAGCAAACATGAAAAAGATTGGTTACCCACCCTTGACTAACACATACAAAATTACTAGGGGGTGTCAGGAAAAAGACTTAAGTTTGAAGGTGAATTAAAATGTAACATTTCGTTCATGGGAAAAACTGACAAATCGAAAGTGCATGTGCTCCCTTGTTTAGAAAACCCCTTTGGTTTAGACTGGATCGTATTGTTTAACTCATGGAAATTACCGGTAAATGCTTTCTATAACAAAGTTAACATCAGAGAGAACGATAAGACAAAGAAAACAGAAAGATTTATTACGGATTTGAAAAACAAATTCCCTCGCGTTTTTTCAGAAGGACTAGGTCTGTGCACAAAAACAGAAGTCAACTCTGAATTGTGAGAAAATGTGAAACCAATTTTTAAACCAAAAAGAAAAGTACCATTTTTAGCACTAGACACAATAAATGACGAATTAGAAAGGTTGAAGAAAAGTGGCGTAATTTCAAAAGTGGATTATTCAGATTGGGCGTCTCCAACCGTATATATAAAAAAGAAAAACCGAAAAATCAGAGTGTGTGCTGATTTTTCAACAGGTTTGAATGACTGAAAGACGATGCGTACCCTTTATCGTCTCCTGAGGATATATTCACTAAACTAAACAAAGGTAGAATGTTTTCAAAGTTGGACTTGTTGGAAGCTTACCTTCAGGTTAAAGTCAGTGAAGAATTTTCGAAGTACCTGACAATAAACACGCATAAAGGGATGTTTAAACTAAATCATCTTCCGTTTGGATTGAAGGTAGCTCCAAGCCTATTCTAGCAAATAATGGACACAATGTTGGCTGGTATAAAGTATGCAATCGCATATTTGGATGATATTTTGATTAAAAGTGAAAACGAGGCCCAACAAAATATTAAAGCAGTATTTCAGAGAATTGAGTAATATGGGTTCAAGCTGAGTGATGAAAGATGCGAGTTCTTAAATAAGAGAAAATATTTAGAGCAGATCATTGACAGTAAAGGAAGAAAACCGGACCCAGAAAGGGTTGAGGCTATAAAAAATATGTCAGCACCTGATAATGTGGCTAAACTCCAGGCGTTCTTAGGATTAGTAAGCTACTGTAGCATTTATATTCCGAAAGTGTATGATATGGGAGCTCTTTTAAATGATTGTTGAAAAAGGGCGCCAAGTGGATATAATCGAAAGAATGCGAACATGCTTTTAAAAAATAAATGAGAGTTTAGCAATAAGCTACGCTGTGAAAACATTCACAGGTTTATATACGGAAGAGAGTTTATTCTGTAAACAGATCACAAACCGCTGTTATCATCATTTAGGGAAAATAAGGCATACCAACTCACACGGCAAATCGACTACAGCGTTGGGGTGTAATTCTATTGAATTATAATTTCAAAATGGAAATATGCCGAAATATGCCGTCAAAGAAGCTATGTCACGTCGATCGGTTATCAAGATTGATACCTGAATATACGGAACCACTGTAAGAAACAGTAATAGCGGCGCTAAGAGACGAAAGTGAATTGTCGAGTCTGGTATGCAACACTATTAGAGAACTATCGGTTACGCTAGAAAATGTGAAAAAAGTAGCAGAGAACGATGATTTCATTTAAAAAAATGAAAAACCAAGTCTGCTTAATAGAGAAATCTAAAAAAGAAAGTAGTGTGCCACCGTTTTCAATCTGGAAATAGGCAGATAAAGTTGTAATGCCGGGTACTCTGCAAAAGAAAATACTGAAAGAGTTTCCCACTGGCCATCCAGGGATTTCGAGAATGAAATCTCTGATGAGAAGCTATACCTGTTGGCTGAGGATGAACCAAGTACATAGAAAACTTGCTGAAAAACAGTGCAGGGGATGTCAGCTGGCAGCAAGGGATCCACCGGTAAAGATTCAACCATGGCCAAAGACAGATGTCACATGGACTTGATTGCATATCGACTATACAGGGCTCATAAATGGATGTTATTATCTAATTATTGTGGACAGTTTTTCTAAGTGATTAGAAATTGTTAAGTACAGACATCCGACTGCAACAAATACAATACACGCACTTAATGACATTTTTAGTCGATTTGGTCTCCCTAAAACTTTAATCAGCAACAACAGAACTCAGTTTACTGGAAGAGAATTAAAAGAATTCTGTTCATCATTGTCCATTGATCACGTGACAATGTCAGTATATCATCCAAGATCAAATGGTCAGGCGGAAAAATTCGTGGACACCTTTAAACAATGTGTAGACACGAATGAAAGAAGTATTCAAAAATTTTTAGCAGTAAATAGAATCACGCCAAACCCAAATACGACGTCAAGGTTATCGCCAGCAGAGTTAATGTTTGCGAGGAAAATATGCTCTATCTTCGACAGGCTGTTGCCTAGTCCGTCGAAGAAAACTGCGAAAAAAGAAAATCAGATGATTAAAGCGTATAAGCCAGGTGAAAAAGTCTTTTTCAAGAACTTTAGGGCTGGAAAATGTATTGGAATTATAATCAAAAGAATTGGACAGGTCAAATATGGTATAAAAGAGGAAAAAATTCGGCGTAAAAGACACTGAAATCAATTGAAACCCAGACACACTAGAGACATCACCGAAAACACTGAAGGAATTCCAATGGAAATCCTGTATGACACATTTGAAATTCCCGTTCCAGCAAGTCAACATTCGTCAATGGAGGTATTCCTGACCTCAAAGCCAGAGGTACCAGTGTGTCAAACACCACCACAGCAGGGAGGATTGAGGCGAAAAAGACTTAGAAAAAAAAGTCGATCAATTATGTCCAGACCCTAAAAAGAGAAAATATTGAAGCTAAATTTCACGGGAAAATTTAGCTCAGGGGGAGGTGATGTAATGAGTATGTAATGAATATGCATACACCTTGGTTCCCCCTTACTGTGATTGGCTGGTGTCAGCCATAAATACAGACGAAGGCGAGGAAGCATAGAGGTCTACAGGTTTTCGAGCAGAGATTTACAGGTCTACGACTGTTGGTCTACGATTATTGGTCTACGACTATTGACTATGCCTACGTCTCAGAATACTGCATACGACGAATACCGTCCATTACGTCTACTTACTAAATTGATCTACCCGGTTACATTTGCCTAAACCGCTTAACTACCTCGAATCAGATTTATTCCTTTCCGGGACAGATCATAAAGAAATTGTGCTCTTTGGTATGGTTTGCATCCACCTTCCTCTCCCATTAATGTATAGCTTTACATATATTTAAAAAACTTTATTAAACTTTCCACGCAACAAATAATTTCCAAAGAATTAGTGAATTTTTTCTTATTACTATATATATATATATATATCTTAAAAAAGAGGGATCATATTATATTAATAATTTGTTAATTTTTAGCAATATGTGGACTTTCTGCAGGTCACTAGCGGAACTGAAATGTCACATACCACACAAAAACATAAACTGAATGAGGTTGTCGGATGCTCAGACGTCGAAATGACAGGGAAGTCCATAATATGCAAGGTGTGATGGCTAAGTTGTCGCTATTTTATATTTTAATTTCGAGCATGTGCGTAGTTTGTTTTTGTTGCATGCACAGTAAAGTAGGGTCAGTTGGGCATCGTCTGTGAAAAGAAGACAACAATGACGGCATTCACTCCGCCAGAAATTTGTAAAATGCATGATGTACTGCTTGGTATTTATACCAGAAGCTCTAATAAGAACATTTCAGAATGTTTGGGTGTCAATCTGAGGATAGTGCAGACAATTTAAAAAGAGTTGTATGGAAGTAATAGTGATTACAAAGGTGCTTGGAGTGATCACTACTGTTGGTTACGTGAAGCCTCCATTGAGAAGAAAGTTCTGCCCTGAATCAAAATAGTGGCTGCGAAAGAATCTATATCTGGTAACAGGACTCTGCACCATGCTAAACAAGAAGAAGAACGCAGCAATGATTGTGAGACAATTTCTGCAGCCAAATCACCACTTACATCTGGGAACCTCCTCAGACTGCAACATCTAGATTATTATTACTGGGGTGTCGTGAGACCAACAGAATTTCTTGTAACACTAATGATGAACTGAATGCAAGGATTATGGCAACAGTCATCAAGGAGACCATCTAGAAGAGTTCCAGGAGACTTCGAATCATCTGGAGAACGTGCTTGAAGCCAACGGCGATTTTATTTAATAAATTCACTATTTTCAAGATATTTTATGTAAATATATTCGTTAAAATGAGATGTGATGTCAGTCTTATTTTCATTTTTATGTAATTTAGACGACAATTCATTTATAGCACTATATATGTACCTTTTATTTAAATTCAATTTAAATTCCGTAATGGTATAGTGTTTTTTTATTTACTTTCTTTTCCCATATTTCTAAATTTCTTACAGTAAATCAGACATAAACGACAAGGAACTTTGGTTGTTTGTAATCAAATATGCGCTAATGAAAAATGATTACTGAAATACTTTATATATATATATATATATATATATTAGGTATAGAAAGTATGTAAATATAAAAAGGGACGCTGAGGTTAACACCGGCGAAGATATTTTGTTTCACGCTTGGCCGCAATCTTCATGCTCTACTTTATATATGCTGGCCATTGGTGCACGAATAACTAACTGTAGAGCAAACAAATTTCCCTTAAATGATAATTTCTTTCAAAACAATAAAATATATCAAGCCACTATAAAATCAGCAGATAAAGAAGAAAAATATATCGTTCTAACTGAAGGACTCTGAATATAAAAAGAAATTAAGTACACAAAACATCCTTTCGTAATTACGCGAATAGCATAATGCTTTCTACACATATCTGAGAAATTAAGAGCGAAAACCAAATTACACTAAAAATATGATGGAAAATAAGGAAAACAATATCAACCTATAGCAATAAATCCGAAAACTGTAAACTCTATGTGAAGAAGAAAATAGCTATCACCTTCCCAAACCAATAGAATTACTAAATAAACGATCAGAACAAAAAGTGGTGACACGAAATAAATTTTTGACTACGTTCCTTAAACATCAAAAACTAGGAACGAATACCTTGCAAAATACCATCATAAAATTTGTGGATATATACACTGTATGCAATGCATATAATGTAGGATAATTGTTATTCTTTAAATTAACAAAATAAGATAATCACTCTAAGCTAAATTAATAAATTAATCACTCTAAGCTAAATTATTAAATTAAATTAAGAAATTACGAATGCACACCTGGGCACAAGTCAATTAATTATAATAATCATCAACAAAGAATTAATCTATAATAAATAATGAGTAAAAGATTAATAAATACCATTTTTTTTACAGATAACGGCATTCGGATCCACAATTATTTCTATTCAATAGCCTTTAGTATAATTTGAAACATAACTTTTACTTCCCACCAAAATAACCGTTAAGATAATTATTCTCTTTTGTGTTGCAACGAATCTTTCCACCATAAAAATTCCTTTATTTATCTCAGTTGACTGGAATTCATCGACGTCATTCCGTTCATATCAATCGTATTTATCAAGCATACTATCAGTCAATTGATCAGGATTAGCAGGTAAATATCTATCGATTTTTGATATCTATCAATTAACCTAATCCCTACCATATATTCAGTACAGCGGTATATCTTCGTCTATCAGCTTTTTTGATAGATGTTGTCTGTCTTTCTTTCAATCTATTCATTTCACTCTCTCTCTCACTCTCTCTCTCTCTCTCTCTATATATATATATATATATATATATATATTGATGAGAAATTTTAATTGTTTCTATTTTTTCTTAATTTAAAATTAGATTTTGCTTAAAATTCAGAAGATAAAGTAAAAAATTTGAGAAAAATCTAGTCATAAAAATCTAGTTTTAAGGTAGCAGATATTTATGGGTGAATGTGATTAATATCAGAGACGGAGTGTGTGTAAATATAAAAGTGGACATTGAGGTCAACACTGACCTCAATGCTTAAGCACATTCTTCAGGTCACACACGAGCACACAAACACACAAACACACGCATATATATATATATATAAACTTTTGGCTCACTTTTAGATTTAGTTCGTGTTTTTGCTCTACTTTCGTACTTTCGTATTGAGCTCTTTCTTGTTAAGGTTTTCGTCTTGGGTTTTTTTTTCTTTCGAACACATGTTATGCTTTGTTTGTTTCTTTTTTTTATTCCCCTCTACCCATTTGGTAGTAAATTTTGGGTTTGACGACTAACTTTACCGATTTGTTAGCAGTAGGTTTTTCTGATTTCGGTCGTGATTAGTGCTACTATTTTGTTGGTACGTTTTACAATATATATATATATATATATATATATATATATATATATAGTACGTACAAATAAATTAACAGTTCATAGTGACTAGCTTTTTCACACCTTTAGCGTACATCATACCATGATCGCTTGACTCCATGACACTGCCAGTCAATCTGCATTCTTGGTTCCCCTGTTTATATCTAAAATCACCTTTTTTCTATATTCATCATACTTCCTCCATAAATAAGCCAAATGTTAAACAATATATATATCACCGATCAGAAATAGTCTGTTTTATTCTTAAACCCAATAGACATCATTGCGTTTTATTCTTAAACCCAATAGACATCATTGCATGAAACAGATAGACACCATTGGTGCGTTAACTTAAATGTTCATTTTTATATCTGCATACTTTAGTTCCTGATATTGAGCACTCTAAGCCATACATATAGTATACCATAAGACTATAAATAAAAAGATTAGAGGAAAAACTATATTTTGCCGACACATTTCGTCCTCTGAGAAAATTTATCATAGCAAATGCCCTTTGTTTCTTACAGATACACTTTATCTGAAATAATTTACATACATATGTATGTATAAATTATGTATACTACAATTGTAGCAGGGTCAAGAGTGACGACAAGTTTAACCTGGGTGGACAATGTGAAAGCAGCGGGTATTTTGATAAAATAATTAATATTATCAGCCAGCTTTTCACGTAAGATTCGTATCAGTGCACCGAATGTGCCAGAAATTTATTTGGTCCCTTAGGCAACGAGAAGCTTGCATGTTCTGAAAGAGTCCAGAGTCATATATATATATATATATATATATATATATATGATAAAAATATGGTTTTAAGTTATGCTATATTAATGGATTAAAGGTCTCGATATCAGGAATAAAACGTATGTACATATAAGAGTGGATATTTAAGACATCAATAACAGGTGATATTGTGTTTCATGCTTAAACGCAATTATCAGGCCATGAGCGATATGCGTGTATACACCACTGGCCAGCATAAATATATACTGCCACTGCTAGGTGATGATCTTAATGTTCACTTATATGTTAAAATATAGTTTTAATCTATGTTATATTGTAGGGTTAAAGTGCTCAATACCAATAACAGAGTATACTTTTTTATAATAATTTCACCCCAAGCAAGGAGGGACTGCCATTGAGGAGCAGAGGGATAGAGTGAGGGAAAAAACAAGATACAGGAGATGTCAAAGAAAAATAAGAGATAAATGATAGATAGATGGAAATAGATGTGGAATTTAAATTTTTGGTGATTGTGGTTATCAGAGAATTAAGGAAAACAGAAGGCAGTTTGACATACGAGAAGTGCGAGAAAAGAAACTGTTAGAAAGATACAATGTTCACCTTTATTTAAAACCATATTTTTATCATATATATATATATATATATATATATATATATATATATATATATTCTCTGTTTTCTTTTAAGAAAAACTTTAAACACCGGTCATATTTCCGTAATAAATTTATTTCAGTCAATAATTGTTGTTGCCAACAATCACCGACTTCATCAGACGGAAGGCCCTATTCGACTTGTTTCATGTCGTATTACTACGGAATGAAAGTTCAGTCAAGGCCAGGCGGAGGGGGAGGCAACATAGGATAGCCCAGTAGCTTTGAATACAAGGACAATGCAGTCTGTAATGCATGCCAATCGCAAAAGCGAAGAGTCATACTCGCCCCAATATATATGAACTAATTATAATAGAAAATGCACCAATACCAAAAGGATACTCTTTGAGCTTGATACCACACTCTACTCGACTTGATGTCCTTGCATTGGTAATATCCAGATGATGGACCTGGCATGATGGCAGTTATTTTTTACAAGAGAAAATTGAGAAAATAATAAAACCTACAAATAATGAGATATTTAATATTTATTTGTAAATCAATTCACGTCGTTTTTTATTTGATAAATTCATCGATCATTTCGCTATGAAATGTCTCCTAAATCTCTTTATTCATGGAAATTACTTAATCTCTCTTCCATTTGAGAACGCCACGTATAATTATTTACTCAGTTTAATGAAGGTAACGAGAACTGTCACAAGAAGCGAATATGTTAGGCATGATCAGAATCAGACGTAGAGTTTGCCAGAGTCTGGATTAGTTCAAATTCCCATATTGTCTATGACTTCTTGGATACTTGACGCTTATTTTTCAGCTCGCGTTTCAATCCGTCCAAATCCGATATATTTTTATAGACATCCAAATATGAAAACACATCATGAATGTTGTATTGCATGCGTGAAAAAGCCTCGCCTTCAAGCAAATCAACAAATCTGAACTATCCCATTGTTTCAAATCTTTACTTCATCCATAATGTCATCAAGCAAAGTTTTTAAAACAGTTGGTTCTTAATGTCGACCACGCTTCTATGGTATTTCAGCGACACCATCTAGAACCCGGCAGTAAAATTTCTCAAACTTGTTGTTCTTGATATGAATCAATTTTGTTTTAGTTCAGAACCTCACAAATACACTTTTAAACATCAAGAGAGCTGGTTTTGAAGAATCAAAAACAGAACCTCTGTTTGCATTTCTCTATCATTCTCTCTCTGATCTACCAGAGGAAAGCAATTAATTCACTGATCTTTCTTATTTTCTCGCTAATCAAATCGGACCTTTCTCTACTTAAACTAATATCGTTTGTCTATAATATTTCCTAATTAATTCTATTGGGTTGTCCGGAAAATTTAGATTTTTAGTTGTTCATGTTAACACGTTAAACCATGTCAAAATTATCAGCAGATACAATATGCTTACATTTCCGATTACATCACATTTCAAAGTATCTCTTGAGAAAAAAGTTTAAAATTACTTAATTCGTGTCAATTTTGCATCCCTATGTAAATGGATGATTATAAGGTGCATTTTTGTTGCTGTAAAGGCAATAATGCTTCGCAAGCAACAAAATATATGTTTATATGGTGAAGGTGCTTTAGCTGACATAATTGTACGGAAGTTTAGAGTTGGTGATCGTAGCCTGATTGATGAAGAACGCTCAGACAGAGCTCCATTGATATTGATTAAGAATAACCAGCATTGCATAACAGGGAAATTGGCAGAAACATTAAATTTATAGAAATCCACCATCAATGAGCACTGAGTGAAGGTTAGGTATTTAATCGTTAGAGGTTTTGATACACCATGATCTGAGTGAAAAGAATTTTTTTTTAGGTTACTTTTCAATTTGTGATTTGATGTATAAACACAATGAATTTAGTATATCGAGGCAGCAAGTAATTTTCTAAACATATGCTATTAAATATAAGAGACAATGAATGTCTATTATGTTTAATCATGAGCCGTTCTAAACATCGTATTTTTGCTTTAATTTCAGTTGAAAATAAAGACAAAAATTCTCCAACATTTGGATAATTATTTATTGGTTTTCTTCTAAGCTTTCGGCTCACATGAGCCATCTTCAGAGAGGTAGTTTAAACTGAAATATTATAAAATCCACCATCACCGACGATTTTATTTTGTGTTGACATAAAACTCCGCTTGGCAACGGCAATAGTTAAGTTGCAGTTACGCTGGGATGTGTTACTCCATCCGCCATATTCACCAGACATTGCTTCTTTGGATTTTCAGAAACATGCAAAATAATCTAAATGTTAAAAACCTTAATTCATTGGATGACATATAAAACAACATTAATGAGTTCTTTGCGGAGAAACCACCGAAATTCTGGGAAGACAGAATCTTTAGGTTGAAGAAAAAATAGAGAAAGGTTGTGACCAAAAAAAATGGTTCCTATTTAGTTAAATATTTAATAACATAATGTTTTAGAAGTCGTACAAACTAATGGGTTGGTAGTCCACTGTTTATAGAGATTTACTTTATTAAGAGCGCTCGATACTTAGTAGAGCATTATATATGGAAATACTTTTATTAAAGGTTTATAATAAAAACAGATATTAACGAAACCACAACAGCTTCTGTGTTGCCGTAAACTATCTTATTAGTACCTACTCAGGCAGTGAAATATCTTTTCTTTTAGGAATCATTATATATAGAAGCTTAAAATCAACACAATCTATCTATCTATCTATCTATCTATCATTTTAATTATTACGTTAGAACATGTGCAAACTACAAACTACTAAAAAGTTATATATTTTGTTCCGACATTGAAAGAAAAATGTCTCATCAGGGATTACCATCATTGTTAACTGCATGATGTAATTCTGTTTTGTACGTTGCAATTAATTCTTCGTTTTTTATTTCTTTGTTCACACACACACACACACACACACACACACACACACACACACACACACACACACACACACACACGTATATATATATATATATATTGTTGGGGATCACCACTTTTTTGCAAATAAGAATGGGCTCGCCTAATCTGTACATATAATCCTTCCTATACAGAGTACGGCAGCGGTTGAGTAGTAGTTAGAGTCAGTAAGAAGTCAGTTGGCCCGTAAGTTTGTGCGTATTAAGTTAGAGTGTTTTGGATATAGACTCATTATCCGGACTTACTTCTTCACTACAAGATTGTATATATTGATTCCTACTAACAGAATTCCTAGTATTCCTGAATTGACTAACCGGTGTTCCAGTTTGTATATTTTTGTTCAATATAACTTACATTTTCTATCTCTATATCTGTTTTTGTTATTTATTATTTTGTGTGGTTTCCCAACAAAAATTCACAACAAATTGGTGACAATGGATTTCGAATAAATTCACGCGGAGAGAAAAATATGTTTTCAAGTCACTCGCCAATAACAACAAATCAGCGACGAGGATTTGGGACAAGTTCACGCGAAAAAAAATACGCTTCCAGGTCAGTCGCCAACAATAAATTGGTGACGAAGGATTTCAAGCAAGTTCATGCGGAGAAAAATACGTTTTTCACATCAGTCGCCAAAAACAAATTGGCGACAAAAGAACGTGAACTCACGTATAACACTAAGGAACAACAAATTAGCGTCGAGGATCTCGAAAACTCACATACAGAGGAATCACCAATAACAAACTGGCGAAGTAGTTTCGTGCACAAGTCGCACAACAAAGTTGCTACGAGGATTCGAACAACAAGTCGACCACAAACAATTTGGCGACACTATTACTGAGAGATAGAAGAAAAAACTGTTCGAAATTAATTGCTAGAAAGCAATAGCTAAAAAATCAAACACCTTACGGATTTAAAACAGCAAATCATGGAGGACTTTCAGAAAGAAATACTGGAAATCATTAAGAGGAGTGAAGAAAGACAATATAAACTAGAAGAAAGAGAAATAGAAATGCAAAAAGCAAATGAAGAAAGACATATGGAAATACTAAAAAAACAAATGGAAATACAAAAGGAAAATGAAAAACAAATGGAAATACAAAAGGCGAATGAAGAAAGACAATCACAATTAAAAAACTATTATTAAAATTAACAAGTACAGCACTAGAAAGGAGCACGGAAACGGAGGAGACGTTTTCGCAAGATGCTGTGTGAAACGCTATTGAAACTTTTAAATCCTCAATCGAGGAAGACAGAACTTTTGGAGAATACTTCAGGCGATATGAAGATATTTTTAATATCAACTACCAGCACTGGAGTGAAAAGAAAAAACTAAGGCTTTTGCTCACAAAATTAGGTACGGACGAACACACTAACTTCGTAGATTATATTCTCCTAAAAAAGACGAACGATTTAACGTTCGACGAGGCAGTGACAGGCCTCACTAAGCTATTTAGCCAATAAATCTCGTTGTTCCATAAAAGGTGGAAATGCCTTAATCTTATAAAAGACGAAAACGAGGATTATTCCACATTCGCTGCTATCGTCAACAAACACTGTGAAGATTTTAAATTGTCGGAGCTAACCCCAGACAATTTCAAGTGTCTCATATTTGTGCAAGGACTAGTTGATGCTAAAGACAGTGAAATGAAAAAACGAATGCTGACCAAATTTCAAAACGAACCAGATCTAACACTACAAAAACTGTCAGAGGATTGCCAGAAATGCCTCAGTATAAAGAAAGATAGCAAGGACATCAAAAAGTCAGGAGTCGCGCACATTCAAAAGGTATAAATAAATTTACGTTTTGTACCCGCCCCAAAATCAAAACAAGATTATAATGACAAAGAAAAGAGATAAAAACTACATTTGACAAGAAATCCAATAAAAAACTACCCCCCCCACTTTTGCATGTTACAGATGTGGTAGACGGCATTGGCGTAAAATTGTTTTTTCAAGTACAAAAATTGCCGAACATGTGGTAAGATAGGCCATAAAGCAGCGGTATGCAGAAACAAAAACAAACCTAGTAGGGTAAAATCTGCTAGAGTGGAATATAACAATGAAAACACCAGAAAATATGTAGAACTGGAAATATTGAATAAGAAGACCAAATTGCAATTGGATTCGGGGTCTGACTTAAGAATAATAAATTTAAAGACATGGCAGAAGTTGAACAGGCCGATCATGTTATACACTCAAAAAATTGCTAAATCGATAACAGGAAAAAGGATTAAATTGGAAGACGAAATTATCGTGAATGTAAAATTTCAAGGAAAGACGAAAAAACTAAAAACGAAAAACACACATAACCTGGTAGGATAGGACTGGATGCAGAAATTTAACATATGGGATTTACCCATTAACTTGTGTTGTAAAATAAAAAATAAAAAGTGTGAGGACGGAAACTTCAGAATTGAAAAAAGAGGTTTTCTCAAGCAATAACAAATTCACAACAGAAATTGCGCAAAACAAAGCTGTATTTATTACACCGATAGTTACGGGAAAAACTTGCAAACCAGGCGAACAAGTGAGACACACCAACCAACAAAGACGGATTGAAGAGCCAAGTTCGTCATTCTCAAAAAACGATGGCGCGAGGGAAAAAAAAAGAAATATTTTGGAAGCTGTTATTCCAAGCAAAAAAAAAAACAAAACAAAACAAAAAAAAAAAACGAAAAAAACAAAAAAACAAAACAAAAAAACCCCAACAAAACGCTAGCTCCTCCCAAAAAAGAAGCTATGGAGGAGAGTGTTGCAGAATCACCCCGTTTTTGCACATAAGAATTGACTCGCCTGATGTGTGCATATAATCCTTCTTATACAGAGTACGGCAGGGGTTGAGTAGTAGTTAGAGTCAGTAAGAAGTCAGTTGGCCCGTAAGTTTGTGCATATTAAGTTGGAATGTTTTGGATATAGATTCATTACCCGGACGTACTTCTTCACTACAAGATTGTATATATTGATTCCTACTAACAGTATTCCTAGTATTCCTGAATTGACTAACCGGTGTTCCAGTTTGTATATTTTTGTTCAATATAACTTACATTTTCTATCTCCATATCTGTTTTTGTTATTTATTATTTTGTGTGGTTTCTCAACAAGAATCCACAACACACACACACACACACACACACACACACACACACACACACACACACACACATATATATATATATATATATATATATATATATTAATGTATGTAATCCAGGTTTTCTATACCATCATCCATAATTCATCAATAGCTTTTCGCCAAAGCTGTTGTGCCATTTCAAATTGAAAACACAAATTGTCTGTCACTTGCTTATTCCTTTTTCTGACACAAGTGTCAAGTTACTGTGGGCGCAAATCCCTAACCGCCGAAATACGGCCGTTTGAGCCACATAAACAATGGATCAGATTCACTCCACTCCCCTACTACTATTTAAACCCATGCCAGCAAACTCAACGGCATGGTAATCATCGTCTCCGTTCCGACGACCTGTCGCCCAATAAAGAAAAACCAGATGCCACCATTTTCCATGATTTACTTATTCTTTAAATGTACTTTCTCGCTAAGAAAGTTAACCTTCAACATGAAAAGACCGCAAGTTTTCTAAAAATTCAAAATTTATAAGCAATTGACTTTCAACAGAAGATCTGTTTGTCAACCCTAGTCTCGCGTTCACTTAGTTTTGGGCTTAATAAATTTAAATATCTGGGAAGTGTTCTAACAGAGGACGAAAGTGCGACACAGTGATCTGAAGACATATTGGGATGGTCCAAGACGCATTCTTAAAGCCAAGTTGGGTATAAGTAAGGAAAATTTCGTTCAAAACAAAGAAATAGAATATTGAACTTTTACGTGATATCTTCCCACCTGTATGGCAGTGAATGCTGAACAAACTTTTTAAAGCTGAAGAGACTTGAAGCAACAGAAATGTGGTTCTACAAAAAGATGCTAGTAATACCACAGACTGAACATTCGAGCAACGACGAGGTTTTGGAGAAAACAGAAACAAAAACGAAACATGTTTGACATTAGGAAGAGAGAGTTTCTGGGACACGCAATGAGGAAGTAGGATTTGAAAAATCTAATACTCACAGGACAGATGGAGGGAAATAAGGACATCGGAAACCAGCGCGTAACATACGTGATGAGCTTGAGTAGATGGTAAAACAGGGTCTGGCAGAGATAACAAAAAGACAAACCTTATTGAGTGCTACAAGAGACAAGAAGTTGTGGTGGGTCATGATCAATTGCTTCGTGAAAGGAAACGGTACATAAAAGAAAAAGAAGTAAAAGCAAAAATGTTAACTCTGAGTTTATTTGATATTCTTCGGTAGGTCGGATATTGAAAAAAAGAAGAATTTGCTTTATCTGCTGTCAAAACTCGACTCCTTGCACTTCTGACAAATAGTTACATCTTAACTCCGTCTTCTCTTTGGTCGTACTGTTAAATTTTTCCCACTTTTATCGGCTGGGTGGAGAACATGTTATTATTTATACGCTTGTTGCTGCAACTCGTTTTGCCATCCTTTCTTTGTCAGTTAGAACATATTTTATTTGCAAGAACTGTTGTTTTGTCAAATAGACAAACAGAAAGATGTTTTCTTAATCAGTACAATCTAGACCTCTTTACGACAAAGGTTAACCGTTATCTTTCATGCATAAGCCCGTGAACTTCACCTCTTGCCTTTTCTTACGTTCATACAGCACTACATAGTAAACACCTGCTTTAAGTGGCTCTTAGGCCTTGTATAGAGTAAACATTAGTATAATGGAAAATAACTTTTTTCCTTGATAACTACACGAGAATGACATTATACTTATTCAAACGATTGTCCTCATTTGTATGATTATATATGTTGTTATAGACAATATGCTTGAACCAGGTCTCCTCTGGCAATCTCCAGACGACCATATTTGGGATGGCATAGGATGCTAGTTCGTGTTCGTTTCTGCTGAAGCAATGTATATTTTGCGGAAGATTGAACCCACGGGTACTAGATGACAACACATTTAATCAACTTCTATATCTACTATAGCAACATTCCGAAAGACATCAACGGTGTATTTTTGGAGCTTTTTTATTTAATGCCAGATGTCTTCAATATGTGATCATCATGGCGGGTTAGTACAGGTTTTGATAAATTTCTATTTAATTTTTGAGGCGAGGAACTTCCAGTATACTTTAACTTATTCAAACTACTATTCTATTATTATAGACGTTATCACAGACGCAAAGATTCGACCAAGTACTCTCTAACCATCTTCAGGTGTCCATTGTTTTGGAAGATGATCAGAAAGCGCTTGACCAAAATGCTACGTCAATAATAATAATGATGATGATAGTATTTTAATTAAATTAAATTATATTAACATTTTCTCATCTCCAAAATGAAATAAAAAATCATGAAATACCAGTGACGAGACATTTTTATCATAATGATTGGAGATGGAATTATGTTGAGGCGTGCATTGACGGTCTTTCGCACTTTTACTAGAATGAATCCTCAGAGTTTAAAATGTTATATCAGCAAAGACCAGCTTAAATGTCGACATATTTAATAATAATAACGATGACAAAAAGGAAGAGAAAGACATGCCCAAATCAACAAATGATTATTTTTAATGTTCTATTTTCTTTGTCACTACCACCAAAGGTCAGTTCGTTGCAGACCTGAAGCCTGTCGACCAATACAAGCGAAACGATGGTATCGGTCGATTATTTAATCAAGGGGATTAAGAATTTGGCTAATTACGAAGACAAACATCATGGAACTATTTGTATGCAGATCAGATAAAGAAACACTTTGATGTATGAATGAGCCACATCACTGCCCTAAACCCATCACTCCAACGAACCTTTGACGCAGAAGGACAGAACAGAAACGTGTCTGTTTTTAGCGTGTGTACAGTTCAGTGTTTCATGAGAGCAAGCCCAGCGCACATATTGCTTGCTGGTATTGAAATCATTAAATTATAATAATCTATAAAAACGAAATACATCAGCGGATGTGTCGGGACTTTTACTCAAGAGATTTATCGAAGTTGGGTAAATTCCAGATGTGGACGCTGTGATGGAGTTGAAATCCCCAAAATGGTAGCATAAAAATATAAAACATATTTAGATTAGAATTTTTCAGTTGTTGTCACATAGAAAATGAAGGAAGAAATTCAACGTAAAAACTCGTTCTCTCTCTCTCTCTCTCTCTCTCTCTCTCTCTCTCTCTCTCTCTCTCTCTCTCTCTCATACACTCCGGATTAAAAATTTAAGACCACTTAAAAATCTTTAAAAAGAAATTTTTTATGGATAGATTTTAAACTCCTCCCACTTAAGGTTACCAATACTACAATCTAAAAGGTTATGGAAACAAAAAGCTACATTCCAAACATTTTATTTAGAAATTTACATTTTTATAAAATGAGGCGATTTACACATGATCAAAATTATAAGATCAGGGGTATAAATTGTTAGATCTATGGCAATTCCAATGTTTTTAGTTCAGTTAGAGATTAGCAATCACTGCGTAAAGGTGTTACCATGCCTAAAGCAAGCAAACTTACCAAAGTTGAGCGTTCTCGAATTCTAGAATTCCATAAGCAAGATTTGTCACAGTGGGAGATCGCAGCTAAGGTAATTCGCAGTAAAACTGTGATTTGCAACTTTCTAAAGAACAGTGAGAATTATGGAAAAGCAAAATCCTCTGGTACGCCCCCAAAAATTTCTCCTGCATTGAGTAGGAGAATAAGACGGGTTGTTATGAAAGACGGGGGACTTTCTTCTAGTCAAATTAAGGCAGTCACAGATGCTGATTGCAGTCCCGTAACCATCAGACGACACTTAAGACAAAAAGGCATGGTAAATAAAAAGCGTAACAAATTCCTCGGCTGCTTCCACGTCACAAGTTGGACCGCTTCAAGTTTGGTCGTGAATACCAAACATGGGACGTTGAGAAGTGGAAGAAAGTCCTGTTTTCTGATGAGAAAAAATTCAATTTCGATGGTCCTAATGGCTTCCAACGATATTGTTATAACAAAAACATGCCTCCTGAAATTTTCTCCTCACGTCATAGTGGTGGAGGGTCCCTAATGGTATGGGGTGCCTTTTCTTACAGAGGGACGATGGAGCTCAAAGTGATGCAGGGTCGTCAGAGAGCGGCTGTTAACATGCTACAAAAAGCATCTTTGATGACGGAGGGCCATAGTTTGTGTGGAGATGGATGGTTATTCCAACAGGATAATGCTGCAATCCATGCTGCAAGACGGACCTTGACCTTTCTACAAGAAAATGGGGTCCATCTCTTGGGACATCCTGCATGCTCACCGGACTTGAACCCAATTGAAAATGTTTGGGGATGGATGACAAGAGATGTTTATCGAAATGGCAAACAATATTCAACAAAAAATGAATTTTGTGAAGCCATCTTCAGAAGCTGGAGCAACATCCGCCGCACCTTAATGGAAACGCTTATTTCTAGCATGCCCGACAGAATTTTTAAAGTCATCAAAAGCAGTGGAGGTAGACTTCATTATTAAATTTGGTTGTTAAATATTTTGATACACTTTTTGTACAATTTCGTAGAATTTTTGTCTCTGGTCTTATAATTTTGATCATGTCTAAATCGCCTCATTTTATAAAAATGTACATTTCTAAATAAAATGTTTGGAATGTAGCTTTTTGTTTCCATAACCTTTTAGATTGTAGTATTGGTAACCTTAAGCGGGAGGACTTTAAAATCTATCTGTAAAAAAAAATTCTTTTTAAAGATTTTTAAGTGGTCTTAAAGTTTTGAACGGGAATGTATATGGGCATTGAAAATCAAAACTTCAACACAAAATTCTGTTCCATTCAGGCTTGAATTGAGGCCATTGTGTTCAAGTATAAAACAGACTGTTGCCGTTTGGTGTATCTGTGTTCATTTTCGTATTTACATACGTTTTATCTCTGGTACTGTGCACTTAAACCCATAAAACGGTATACCGAAAAACTATATATATATATATATATATATATATATATATATATATATTTATTCCTATAAATATTTATTATTTAAATGTTATATTAGTTACTACTCGTATTTGATGAAGCGATCAGTTTATTTATTAAACAGTATTTATTTTTGTCTACTAGCCTGAATTTTCGAGAAATCTTATATTAGAAAAATATGCACTCTACGGCTCCATTTCCCACGGAAACCGTAGAAATTAGATCTGACGTCCTTTGACCTCTCGGCTACCGAGGAAGTTGATGACCAAGCAAAGTCTGAATAGTACCGAAGAGCGCATATTTTTCTAATACAATTTCTCATAGTAATATATATATGACAGACATGGTGTGGTTATATATAGTGCAATGGATAAATTGTCGTCTAAATTACGAAAACATGAAAATAACACTGACATCTCATTTTAACAAATATCTTTACCAAAATTGCACAAAAATATTTTGAAATATGGAAGAGTAAATTTACTAAAAATTACTATTAGTTTCAAACAAGACATCCAACTTCGCAATCAGCTTTGACTCTTCTAGACGGGCTCCTTGTTTAAGTTGGCACACACACACACACACACACACACACACACACACACACACACACACACACACACACACACACACGCGTGAAGGGTGAGTGGAAAAAACACCTCTAAGATAGTTTATAACTTCATTAATTACTGGTCGATTTTCATAGAACCTGTTTTATTTCGAACCGTACAATGTTAGAAATGCAGTACAGTGTTAAAATTTTATATAGGTATCAGCGTTGTCTACCAGCATTTGTAATCTGGCTATATTTACGACTGACTTCATCATTTTCTGTACCTTTTGACCATTTTCTTCCAATCTGAGTGTTGAAGGACAATCGCTTCTGTGGGTCTCTACCATAGATGCCATACTCATCGGGCTTGGAATGACAATTTCTGTGAGTTTGGCCATCTATTAAAGTCCAAGGTGCAGGAACATTGTGATATCCTATATTACGTGCTGGTGTTAATAAAATAGTGCTCGATGTGATATAAAAGACCGATCATGTTTAATTAATGAATATACATATTCCTCACGACTTCGAGTTTTATACCCAGCGCAACATTCAGATGTTGCAAGCGAGGATAAACGTTTATATTTATATATATTTAAAAATTGTAATTCTTTTGCTTTTAACTGTGTGTTTTATGTATGTATCTAGAGTTACAGGAATGTTTTAATTTTCAAACAAGGTCAGCACATCGTGGACGTGTTTATAGTTGATATCATTATGTCTTGGCTTTTTCTTTTTATACTTCCATTATTTTTAGCCTTTTTTTTACATTTAAATGATAATATTATATTTGTATTATTGGCGTTACATCTATTAGGTCTCATTTAAATACATATGGAGACCTACCAAACTCTATCCATAACATAATCGTCGATAATATAAATATAATAGTATCATCCACATGTAAAAAAAGGCTAAAATAATAGACTAGCCAACTCCAAAATAGCTCTTAAGTTTTTGAATCTGATAAATCGAAGCAGACTTACAGTGAGCTACAATGATATGCCTGTGTAATGAAGTGATCCGGATGGGAAGGGAGGCATTAAATGATAGCAGGAGACGTTGGATTTTATTTAGCTTTTGACTTTGTCAGTTACTCTCGGGCTGTGTACACGTGTAAAGTTAGCCGCAGTATCCCTGTTTCGATAAGTGGTCCTTAAATTCCCCGATTCGATGTAAGAGAAACTGTCTTCAATCCTCTCTAGGGCGTTTGTATATATAATCACGTGTATCACAAATGTTTCCTACGCCTGTAAATTGGATGTAGTTGAAAGGTATTGTACTTTCCATTCAACAGCTGTGAGGGATCCCAATTTAACCCTCTGGTACACTCGGCTCTTTCTGACATCATACAAGTGTTCCTAAATTCATTTTGCAGGCTAATTTTCTTGTTTTAATATGTTATCCATCGTGATGACGCTGTTTTTTCTTTATCATCCGCAGGTGCAAAAAACAACTTTTTCTTGTGAAGCCACTGACAAAAATTTATCCGGAATAACATAGTCAAGCAGATTTTCAAGGTAGGACTTTTTATGGTTTTAATTTTTAATAGCCGACGACGAAATCGCTAAGGCAAAGTTTAATATCTCCGAGAAAGAACGTTCTAGAAAAACAAAAGAAAATAGGCAACAAAGTAAAGTACAAAATAATGTCCATGGAAAAACAAGCGAGGACTCCCCACTTAACATTAGGAAAATCTTTAATTTAATTTAATTAATGCCAAAGAATTTATGCAGTCCAATTCTTGTAAAATAAAATAGTTTGTTTCTGTATTCGTGGTTGATGGTTGGTAACGAGTCTCTGAATTATTAATGTCTGCTGCATTAAGTAGTTATTTTAGGTGGACACACAGATGACAAATCCAAAGAATGTTTTGGTTGGGTTTCATTCTCAGTAATCAGGTGCAGTGATTTTGCCCTCTTCTAGATAGCTTTTCTTTTCTGCTGCTCTATCTTTGGAGAAGTGGGTACACGGAGTTCAGGGTAGTTTTGCACTGGGGTAATAGATGACAGAAGGTCTAGATATATATTAGCAGGCCCACACTTGCCAGCTTGGAAGGGTCCGCAATACAGCTTATGTTGGTTACCTCCAAATTCGTGGGACTGCGAATTTCATAGCTCTATTTTCCCTTCCGTCAAGGTCACGAAAGCAAACTTTGACATAATTAGAAACAATTAAAAAATAACAATTACTGAATCAAGACAAAAAAGGTAAAATTTTGTCACACAGTGTAATAAATATACAGCTGTTTTCCTAGGTTTGCAGTTCAATATAAAAACTAAGGCAGTCAAATTAAATATTGCTGCATTCAAATAAAAAATACAAGCTATTCAATTTAAAAACTAAAGCATTCAAATAAATGTTACTGTATTCAAATTAAATTATAAGCCATTCAATATAAACAAACTTCATTATTCTTTGTTATCGATGTAAACTGGCATCAAATTTATCGTCTTATTTAAATTCTCAAAGAAAAAGGGAGTTCGGATGAACATCATGAGAGGAAAACATGTACTCTCAAACTACATGGTACTAATGTAATAATTACATATTTAAATTAATTAATGAATTGTGAATTCATTCTTTAAACTGAATGCTTTAGTTTTAAATTAAATATCTTGTTTTTTTTTAAAAATTTGAATGGACTATTATTTAATTCGAATGCAGTAATATTTCATTTCAATGTCTTAGTTTATAAATTGAATGGTAAATAGAGTAGTAACAGAACTTTTAGATTCAAGCAAAAAACAATAGTCAGATACGTGAATATATACATACATATATATATATATATACACACACACACACACACACACACACACACATATATATATATATATATATATATATATGTTTGGCTTATTTGTGCAATATAATCTTACGACCCATTATGATATGAATGCAGAACATATTGGATTATACAGGGAATGATCACCTTATGGTAGTGAGGAATCCAATTATTTTTAAACAG
The DNA here is from genome assembly GCA_037127315.1 of Ascarosepion bandense. NCBI lineage: Eukaryota > Metazoa > Mollusca > Cephalopoda > Sepiida > Sepiidae > Ascarosepion > Ascarosepion bandense. Next base: position 223,448 of record JBBBDQ010001493.1, read on the forward strand.
ATAAAATGAAAAAGTTAATATACAGAGAATTTAAAAACCATAATTTAAAAGTGACTGTTACTACAAATATAAAAAAATAGATTTTCTCGACGTGACTTTAGATTTAGAAATATATACCAACCATATAAAAAACAAATACAAATCCGGAAATGATCTTTACTTTATCTGGCATGGTAGGTGGTACACAAAAATCTAAGCCAAAAGCAAGAACAACAGTTTCTAGCTCAGGCAGTTGATAAGAAGAATAATTAAACGATCTCCGTTGTATTTGGTTCCACCCTGTACCCATACTTCATGAGAGGGTTTGTGAAAATTAGCGGTTAAGCTAAAAAATAAACTGACATTTTTCAGACACAAGATCATACAAACATGAAAGAACGTGTACTAAGATCTTTAAATAACTCTTCCTTAATTTTGAAAATTTGTCAGTTGTTTGAAAATTCCAGTTGCACGTTCCTGAAAATCGCTGTTTGAGCGTTTGAAAAACGGTTAAATCAGTTATCGTAAATCGCCTGTATAGACCGAAAGGATGAAACCAAGGTCACGGAAATTATTTATTATTAATTAATATCTATATAAGTGTGTGTGTGTGTGTGTGTGTGTGTGTGTGTGTGTGTGTGTGTGTGTGTGTGTGTGTGTGTGTGTGTGTGTGTGTGTGTGTGTGTGTGTGTGTGTGTGTGCGCGTGTGTGAGTGTGTGTGTGCGTGTGCAAGTGTGGGAAAACAAAGAGCGTCCAGTCTAAGTGATCAACCAAAAAAACTGAGATAGAATATAAAAAAGATAAAAAAAAATACTTCCCAAGAATCAATAATGCATTATAAATTATCCTTATGAAATCGATAAATTATTGAATAGACCTAGCAGTTATTGAAAAAGTAATTGTTTATATGTTTTTGCGTAGCCGTGAACTGAGTTTGTTCAAATCTATCTATCTATCTATCTATCTATCTATCTATCTATCTATCTATTTATGCTAACTTAAAGCGCTCGTTTTCAAAAACAGAATTCACTTTATCTTATTTTATTCGCACACGTCACTCCATTCATAATCTTCCACCTTGTTAGGTCTTCAGATCGTTGACCACCAAAATAGCACAAGTGTACCGGAAGTGACATCTTGACCTTTTGGCAAATTGACAAGAGGACAGTTAATTACATCGTGTGCTGAAGAATATAACTGCGACACCATCGGATGAGGTTATCTACAACTTTTGGCAAGGAGCAGAGAAGAGCATGTGGTTGAAAATGATGCAGCGAACAGAAAGATGGCGGGGTTTATAAGTTGGTTTGTAAGAAATAAAGATGTGTAGCTCTGATATCAGCAACAAACACACCATTCACAAAAAGCTATTACAAGCACTGATTTTCATTTATTTTTATAGTGCTGTCAATCCTCCTGCTGTCTCTATTGTTACTCTTGATGGGAACAATTTTCTTAAGGGTGGCAATCATAGGATAGGAAAAGTGACTGCATGACCCTCCCTCATCTCCATCTACTCCTCCTCACCCATCCTTCTACGAGTACTGCCACTAACAATAGCTCAACCTGACAGCATTGTCCAAATTTTCTTTAGTTAGTAGTTAGTATAATACGTATTGTTCAGTGCACCCACATCGCAAATAGGTTTAATGGCAATAGTGTAGAAAAATTGTTCAGCTACCTCAGCATATCCTTTTCGGGGCAATGACCCCAGCTTCCTCTCGGAGAAGTACTGCCTGGTGGGATGGCACCTTTGTGCTTGAGCCTAATATTATTTTGAAATTTTTCCGGCGATGCTGTTGACAATATGGAATATACGTATGATGCTGAACATTTCTGAGTCTGATCCACTGATCAAATAGTCGAACATCATTTTTTATGGGTAAAGCTCTTTTTTTTCTTTTACAGTAAAGTTGGCTCTGTAGAAACTCTCGAGGTCAAGGGTTATGTTAAGAGATAGTTTATATTGATAAGACGAGGAAGATAACAGATTACTCAGATTAAGATTATAGTAATCAGAGAAACATCCTCTTGGAAGTTTGTTTCACAGAGCATGGTTCGCAGGAAAAAGCTGTTCGTGTGAAACTTACTTCACAATGATAGAATATGGAAGGAATGTAGGTGGTTTTCTACAATGTAAGTGGCATAGCGGTGCTAGCCGGGAAGGTTAGACCGGGCGGACTTTATCGAACCGAACTCTTTTTGCACCCCATACCAGGTAACAATCGTCAATGCTGTAATATATTTGCATGGCAAAAATAAAAGCTTTTAGTCCCTTAATCATTTGGCAACCTCAGACATTTGTCCCAGAATAGTCATTTAGAATATTAAAAACGCCTGCCAAGTTCTCAATCACAAATGTTAATTGTTGCCTCCTTATTCTTGTTCAAGAAGTTATAACGGTGATTTTATTGGGAAGTCGCAGCAAGTCAAACCTATACCTTAGGGTTTGACTGATTAGTTTTTGCGCTTATCAACCTTTTGCAGGTTAAATAAAACCGAAAATATTAGATTGTTAGAATTATTTTAAGAGATGATCATGACTTATTGGTAAAATTCGTACTAAATGACCCATAGCTGTGGCCAGAAAAGATGTAGATTCATACTTTTTTCAAGAGTATTTGTCTGGAAATAAATATAACGAACCCGACTGAAATTGGAACTTGGCTCACCGATTTACAATTCCATGCTGTTCTATTACTACCACCACATATCCAATTTGAATATCAGGTAGAGTGAATTGATATTACTTGAGTACATAATGAGGAAAGAGGGCTTGGCAAATATGATACTGAGGGCAGGTGGGAAAACAACGTATAAAATACTTAATGAGCTTAAATAAAATGTTGGAACTGGGTTTAGGAGAAATTGTATTCCCAAGCAATTAGTCGTCTAGGCACGACGTTGTTTAACTTCGGTGATCACCCAAGAACTGTGTACTACAATGTACTGATAGAATGGGGTTATGCGAGGTGTTATCCAAAATCACAAGATTTAGCATATATATATATATATATATATAATGGGTGTTTTGAGAAACATTTTTTCAATTATGCAAGTTTAGGAAAAAACAACGAACGTTTATTGCTATGGATTTTTCTATATTTTGGACCATTTCCCTGGTTTTCGGTACATATTTAAATAGAAATTGTCCAAATAGCTAAGAACTTTCGACTTTCATTAAACAAAAACAGACACGGTAACACATACCATCACGCAGTGACGCGGAAACAAGGTTCGACCGAGCACAAAAAATATAAAATGTCTTGATAATGTATCGAAAATCATGAAAAAAACCCCAGAAAGATAGAAAAAGTAAGTAGAATTAACCAAATTCATATCTATCTATCTATCTATCTATCTATCTATCTATCTATCTATCTATCTATCTATCTTCAAACATGTTTCATCGAATAATATGGAAATATTATGTCTATTCATTTTTATAATAACCTGTTTAGTTTTCTGAGGTTAAGATGAAATTCAACGTATTTTTTTCTTAAAAAAGTAGTTTTGATCTTCTCCGAGAGCATCCTCAGGGATGAATTACAAAGACAAACTTATTGTAACTGTGATCGTTGTGGTGGTGATTTTTAAAAACACACATGGACGCGTTGCAATAATTATTTTCTAAATCTATATTTATCTTTTATACTTAAAAATCTTTTTCAAAACTCCCATCCTAATCTTGGAGAAGATCGAAAGAACTTTGGTAAGAAAAAACTACGGCGCCTTCCTCGATGAATTTTATCTTAGCATCAGGAAATTAAAGAACTAGAAATGATTATTATAAAAATAAATAAGCATAATATAGACATGTTATGCCTAGTACTCTCACACACACACATGTATTTGTCTAATCAAATTTATATATATATTGTGTAGATATTTTGGTGCATTTTTCATTAATGCAGGTTTCATTTAATAATATAGACAAGTTTTGTCTGCCAATTTTGTGTAGATCCGTTCATACCGTCTGATATACTTGATGGTGATGGTCGTTATGCACAACAAAAACGCCAGCATTTGTTGAATTTTTTATCAGGTCTAAGCTTTCGGCCCACATAAGCCATTATCAAAGAGTAAATAATACACACAATTTTGAGTAAGAAAGGGATGATTACTGTAAACATTTTTATAATTATATCAATAGTTTCACTGACGGGTACATTGTGGAAAAGGTTTTCCACATCAAGTGAAGCCAAGTGATTTCCATTATTAGGATTTTCACTCTGAGGATTTGGATTGCCTCTATAGGGTTGACTTTAGTGCTGTATTTACCGGAAGGTAGGTGTGATGTTTTTATTAATATGCTTAGTTGCGACTGGTATACAGGAGTAGAATCGGGGATACACAGGGGCGGAGAGATGTAGTTAGGTTTTACAGTTTTTATGGTCTCGTATATGTAAACCAGGCTTATAGTCACCAATAATTTTAGGAGTTTTAATAATTCTGATCAGCGTTGTTACAAATGACGAATATGACTTAGATTTTAGTTGTGTCGGGTTTTTGTTGAATTTTTGCCCTGTGGTGGCCGCGGAGTATGTGGTTGAGTTTTGGTGTTGCATCTGATTTGTTAAGTACAACAAAGATGTTAGCCTTGTCAGCTTTTTTACAATTATGTGAAGGTGGTTGCGTAGTTCGTGCGCAGCACTTTTTAGTTGTTTCGATAGAATTTTTGAGGAGCTTCTGCTTTTATCATGGCGATCTTTGATTGCCTCAGCCTTAAGTAGATCTTTCAGTTCGGGTTTAACGGTTATAAGTTTTTCATCTTGTAATTTAGTGATGCTTTGATAGAGCGTTTCTATTTCAATTTTTTTAGTAAGCTGGTTATACTTACGGTATATATGGCAGTTAGGTCCAAGGTTGAGTAATTCTTCTTGGTGCTTAGTTAGTTGGTGGTTGGAAAGATTTATGAATTTATCGAATTTTTTGGGAAGAGTGATCGTGCCATTGTATAGTGAATTAAGTTTTTTGACAATTTTAGCACGGTGTTCAACTTCAGATTTTGCAGTGATTTTGGATAGTCTGAGTATTATTTCTTCTAGTTGGTTTGAGGTAGTTATATCTTTCAGTTTGTTGTAGAGGTCATGTTTGTTCTTGTATAATGTGTCAAGATTTTCTTTCGCTATTTCAATTTGCCTTTTCACAAGGCTCCATTTATATTTCAAGGTGGTGATGGTGTGTTGGGCTGCTGGATCATGTAATTTAAATTGTGTATATTTTGGCAGCATTTTTTCATTAATGCAGGTTTCATTGAATAATATAGACAAGTTTTGTCTATTAATTTTGTGTAGGATCCGTTCATACCGTCTGATATACTTGATGGTGATGTCGTTAAAAGACAACAAAAAATCACAGTATTTGTTGAATTTTTTATCAGGTCTAAGCTTTCGGCTCACATAAGCCATTATCAAAGAGTAAATAATAACACACAATTTTGAGTGGGGGTAATGAAGGATTACTGTAAACATTTCTTATAATTATATCAATAGTTTCACTGACGGGTACATTAGTAAAAAGGTTTTCCACATCAAGTGAAGCTATGATTTCATTATTAGGATTTTCACTCTTGAGGATTTGGATTGCCTCTAGGGTTGACTTTATGCTGTATTTACTCGGAAGGTAGGGTGTGATAAGCTGGTTAATATGTTTAGTTAACTGGTATACAGGAGTAGGAATTTGGGATATGATAGGGCGGAGAGGATAGTTAGGTTTATGAGTTTTTATGGTTCCGTATATGTAACCAGGTTTATAGTCACCAATAATTTTAGGGAGTTTTAAGGAATTCTGATCAGCGTTGTTGGCACTAATGAGTTTATTAATTTTAGATTTTAGTTGGTGTGTCGGGTTTTTGTTAATTTTTTTAAATTTTGTGTGGTCATGGAGTATGTGGTTGAGTTTTGTGTTGTAATCTGATTTGTTAAGTACAACAAAGATGTTAGCCTTGTCAGCTTTTTTTACAATTATGTGAAGGTGGTTGCGTAGTTCGTGCGCAGCACTTTTTAGTTGTTTCGATAGAATTTTTGAGGAGCTTCTGCTTTTATCATGGCGATCTTTGATTGCCTCAGCCTTAAGTAGATCTTTCAGTTCGGGTTTAACGGTTATAAGTTTTTCATCTTGTAATTTAGTGATGCTTTGATAGAGCGTTTCTATTTCAATTTTTTTAGTAAGCTGGTTATACTTACGGTATATATGGCAGTTAGGTCCAAGGTTGAGTAATTCTTCTTGGTGCTTAGTTAGTTGGTGGTTGGAAAGATTTATGAATTTATCGAATTTTTTTGGGAAGAGTGATCGTGCCATTGTATAGTGAATTAAGTTTTTTGACAATTTTAGCACGGTGTTCAACTTCAGATTTTGCAGTGATTTTGGATAGTCTGAGTATTATTTCTTCTAGTTGGTTTGAGGTAGTTATATCTTTCAGTTTGTTGTAGAGGTCATGTTTGTTCTTGTATAATGTGTCAAGATTTTCTTTCGCTATTTCAATTTGCCTTTTCACAAGGCTCCATTTATATTTCAAGGTGGTGATGGTGTGTTGGGCTGCTGGATCATGTAATTTAAATTGTGTATATTTTGGCAGCATTTTTTCATTAATGCAGGTTTCATTGAATAATATAGACAAGTTTTGTCTATTAATTTTGTGTAGGATCCGTTCATACCGTCTGATATACTTGATGGTGATGTCGTTAAAAGACAACAAAAAATCACAGTATTTGTTGAATTTTTTATCAGGTCTAAGCTTTCGGCTCACATAAGCCATTATCAAAGAGTAAATAATAACACACAATTTTGAGTGGGGGTAATGAAGGATTACTGTAAACATTTCTTATAATTATATCAATAGTTTCACTGACGGGTACATTAGTAAAAAGGTTTTCCACATCAAGTGAAGCTATGATTTCATTATTAGGATTTTCACTCTTGAGGATTTGGATTGCCTCTAGGGTTGACTTTATGCTGTATTTACTCGGAAGGTAGGGTGTGATAAGCTGGTTAATATGTTTAGTTAACTGGTATACAGGAGTAGGAATTTGGGATATGATAGGGCGGAGAGGATAGTTAGGTTTATGAGTTTTTATGGTTCCGTATATGTAACCAGGTTTATAGTCACCAATAATTTTAGGGAGTTTTAAGGAATTCTGATCAGCGTTGTTGGCACTAATGAGTTTATTAATTTTAGATTTTAGTTGGTGTGTCGGGTTTTTGTTAATTTTTTTAAATTTTGTGTGGTCATGGAGTATGTGGTTGAGTTTTGTGTTGTAATCTGATTTGTTAAGTACAACAAAGATGTTAGCCTTGTCAGCTTTTTTTTACCTTTTAACCCGAACTGAAAGATCTACTTAAGGCTGAGGCAATCAAAGATCGCCATGATAAAAGCAGAAGCTCCTCAAAAATTCTATCGAAACAACTAAAAAGTGCTGCGCACGAACTACGCAACCACCTTCACATAATTGTAAAAAAAGCTGACAAGGCTAACATCTTTGTTGTACTTAACAAATCAGATTACAACACAAAACTCAACCACATACTCCATGACCACACAAAATTTAAAAAAATTAACAAAAACCCGACACACCAACTAAAATCTAAAATTAATAAACTCATTAGTGCCAACAACGCTGATCAGAATTCCTTAAAACTCCCTAAAATTATTGGTGACTATAAACCTGGTTACATATACGGAACCATAAAAACTCATAAACCTAACTATCCTCTCCGCCCTATCATATCCCAAATTCCTACTCCTGTATACCAGTTAACTAAACATATTAACCAGCTTATCACACCCTACCTTCCGAGTAAATACAGCATAAAGTCAACCCTAGAGGCAATCCAAATCCTCAAGAGTGAAAATCCTAATAATGAAATCATAGCTTCACTTGATGTGGAAAACCTTTTTACTAATGTACCCGTCAGTGAAACTATTGATATAATTATAAGAAATGTTTACAGTAATCCTTCATTACCCCCACTCAAAATTGTGTGTTATTATTTACTCTTTGATAATGGCTTATGTGAGCCGAAAGCTTAGACCTGATAAAAAATTCAACAAATACTGTGATTTTTTGTTGTCTTTTAACGACATCACCATCAAGTATATCAGACGGTATGAACGGATCCTACACAAAATTAATAGACAAAACTTGTCTATATTATTCAATGAAACCTGCATTAATGAAAAAATGCTGCCAAAATATACACAATTTAAATTACATGATCCAGCAGCCCAACACACCATCACCACCTTGAAATATAAATGGAGCCTTGTGAAAAGGCAAATTGAAATAGCGAAAGAAAATCTTGACACATTATACAAGAACAAACATGACCTCTACAACAAACTGAAAGATATAACTACCTCAAACCAACTAGAAGAAATAATACTCAGACTATCCAAAATCACTGCAAAATCTGAAGTTGAACACCGTGCTAAAATTGTCAAAAAACTTAATTCACTATACAATGGCACGATCACTCTTCCCAAAAAATTCGATAAATTCATAAATCTTTCCAACCACCAACTAACTAAGCACCAAGAAGAATTACTCAACCTTGGACCTAACTGCCATATATACCGTAAGTATAACCAGCTTACTAAAAAAATTGAAATAGAAACGCTCTATCAAAGCATCACTAAATTACAAGATGAAAAACTTATAACCGTTAAACCCGAACTGAAAGATCTACTTAAGGCTGAGGCAATCAAAGATCGCCATGATAAAAGCAGAAGCTCCTCAAAAATTCTATCGAAACAACTAAAAAGTGCTGCGCACGAACTACGCAACCACCTTCACATAATTGTAAAAAAAGCTGACAAGGCTAACATCTTTGTTGTACTTAACAAATCAGATTACAACACAAAACTCAACCACATACTCCATGACCACACAAAATTTAAAAAAATTAACAAAAACCCGACACACCAACTAAAATCTAAAATTAATAAACTCATTAGTGCCAACAACGCTGATCAGAATTCCTTAAAACTCCCTAAAATTATTGGTGACTATAAACCTGGTTACATATACGGAACCATAAAAACTCATAAACCTAACTATCCTCTCCGCCCTATCATATCCCAAATTCCTACTCCTGTATACCAGTTAACTAAACATATTAACCAGCTTATCACACCCTACCTTCCGAGTAAATACAGCATAAAGTCAACCCTAGAGGCAATCCAAATCCTCAAGAGTGAAAATCCTAATAATGAAATCATAGCTTCACTTGATGTGGAAAACCTTTTTACTAATGTACCCGTCAGTGAAACTATTGATATAATTATAAGAAATGTTTACAGTAATCCTTCATTACCCCCACTCAAAATTGTGTGTTATTATTTACTCTTTGATAATGGCTTATGTGAGCCGAAAGCTTAGACCTGATAAAAAATTCAACAAATACTGTGATTTTTTGTTGTCTTTTAACGACATCACCATCAAGTATATCAGACGGTATGAACGGATCCTACACAAAATTAATAGACAAAACTTGTCTATATTATTCAATGAAACCTGCATTAATATATATATATATATATATATGTATGTATTATTCAATGAAATATTATTTATATATATATATTTATATATGTGAGAGTAACTAAATTGCAAACATTGTGTCTTATTATTTTTAATAAAATCCGTTCATAGTCGCGGATAATAATAATAATCTTTCGCGTATTGAAAAATGTAAGAAATGAGTTGTAACTTTGACAGATGATTTTATTATTCATTTTTTCCATATTCCCATGTACTTTTAATCTCCTTCCGAGATCATCTTTAGGGGTGTGAGTTGTGGTAATAAAAAATAACCGCAAAACTATGTTGCTAAAAATTACTATACATTTTTTTCTTGCTTCAAATGTTGACAAATTGCGTTCATTAGAACGTGTAAATTATCCAAAATGGACTTTTTTATGTTGCAATGTCTTGGTCATGCACGTGTTAAAGCATAAAAAAAAACTGTTCTTTCTATAAACACTTTAGAACATTACTACAGTATTCATTGCTGATTCTGTTATTTGGCAGCTTAAGTTTTTTAATGAATATTGTCTCGAGGTTAATTTTCACGTTCTAATTAACGATAAGTAATTTGTCAGCAGTCATATTTGAAGCAAGAAGAAAATTTACAGTAATTATATATATATAACTATTTATTCAAGTTCATTAAGTATGCTATCGCGTTGTCTTCCTCTGTCATTCTTGCCTAGTGAGGATAAATTTTAGAAGCTCCCTTTCCTCATTATGTGCCGCAGAATTTGGAACAGTCTTTCTTGATGTTAAGGATAAGTTTCTTTTTTGTTCCATTTTCTCTAAAACCTCGTCATTTTTCACATGTTCGGTTCATGTTATCCCCAGTATCTTTCTGTAGAATCACATTTCTGTTGCCCCAAGACCCTTCATCTTTAACTGCTACAGAATAGGACAGATGTTAAGTAACATTTCAGTATTCTTTTCTTTGTTTCTAACAAATTTTTCTCTCTCTTAATACTTTGCTTAGCTTTTGGAATGCATATTTGGCTAAGCTAATGCATCTTTGGGTTTCAGTGCCGAATTCAAGCGTCTATATTAATGCGTCGCTTTTATCTTCGAAAATAATCGCTCAATTTCTCGAAATAACCTCAAACACCGATCTCAATGACTGTCATCAACAATTTACCGACCACGTCAAAAATTCTCTGACAGCAATAAATTTTTATCAGATACCCTAACACAGTCTGTAGCATTTTCCTTTCGATCGTCTATTTGCCCTGTAGAGAATTTAATTTTCGTCCACGCTAAACAATAATTATACAGTAAACAGGTTTTGACCACGTATCCATCGTCATAAAACATGATCTCTGCTTGTCACTTAGTTTCAATGAAACGCTGAATATTCTTGAATGACGTGTAGGAAATGGCGTCTTATATCCTGTTAGCAGTTATTATTCCAGCAACTCAAAATGACATCATAATGTTGAATACTGTGTCTGTGATTATATATTGCTGATAAAGATGTTGGTAATTCTAAACTACTTGCGTTTGTTTTATATCGTTTTGTTGTTATCACCTAATGTAGGCTGCAGCCAGACCTTTGATTTGGAAAGCATCAATGCACGCTCATACAGAGTATGAGGGCTGATATATTCAAGTAGATCTAGTTCATTCGGACCTTTTTTGGGGGATCTCATCACGCTGAACGGAAATTTAAATCTGAAATCTTCATAGTCTCTCTGGGTCTCTATTAAGTTGTCTCGTCTTTGGACAACCCAGGTAAAATGCACAGATAACTGATTCCTGAGAATCCGTCAAGCAGTACCTTCCATTAAATGGTTTGGGATCCGACGGCACGAATTGACACCTGTAAACAATATGCCAATCGAATTAGAGACTTTAAACACGCCAACTACAGACTGAATTCCCACATTAAATATTAACTGCGTATCATATCTTGTCATTGTAGATAGACAAATACCTTATATGATGGCTTTCACACAGGTATCTCTTACTGACAATTAATATTTTCCAATAGGGAGAGTAGATCTGAAATTATACGATTACATCGTCTCTATATTACTCATTCACTTATAATCTCATGAACATATATCTACTAGTAGATACTAAACGATCATTTGCGTAAAGATCGTGTTTTCTATATTGTATGAATTGTATATGTGCTTATTGCATCAATCGTATGTGCATTCTACCTGTCATAAAACTGTCGCTTCGGGTCTTAGGATTTGGGTATTATCTGTGCAACTTAAACGCACTGTAAGAAATGTTAGCTAAACACACACACACACACAATATATATATATATATATATATATATATATATATATGTGTGTGTGTGTGTGTGTGTGTGTATGTGTGTGTGTATATATATATGTATATATACATGTGTGTGTGTTTGTGTGTGTGTGCACATACGCGCTTATGTGTGTGTATGTGTGTGGGTGTGGTTCTAATGAAAAGGCCTGAGTTGAGATTAGTCTAATTTCTATAACGATTCGATTAATGTAAAAATCCAGTTTTTAGAGCTGTGATTCTCAACCGCTGTGCCGCGGCACATTAGTGTGCCGCGTGATCCTCTTAATTGTGCCGTAAAATATTGTCACAGCAAACAGACATATATGTGTATGAAAGTAGTATTGGTACAGGTATTTAAATAAATCTATAAGTATTAAACTTTTTTTTTAAAATAATTATTTTCACACTTCTTCGATTATATTATTTTAAATACTTTGTTTTCATATTCATTTTTAAAAAAGTAATTTTTATTTTTCTAATTTAACTTTTTAAAATTTTCTTTTATTTGTATAATTAAATATTAACCTTTTTTTTCATATAAACAGTTTTACAAAGTCATATTGAATTATGAATTAATATTGTCCAAGTTTATGATACGCAGCATAAAGCATATAATTTAATAATTTTCCAATCTTTTAAAAGTATATTACTCTGAAAATTTTGCTAAGTGTGTCATGATATTTTTATTTGCTCCTATTTTTATTTTTATTTTGCCCTTGTTAGTCAGGCTTATTGAAAGTGATTATTTGCTCTGTAGGGAAAGCCATGAGATACAGTTTTCACTGCATTGCCATCTAGAGGCCCCTATCAATATGAGCAGGAATTGAACAGGTCAAATGTTCATATTTCATCGAATTCGAAACTAGGTGGGCAAATAATGGCGATTTCGTCAGCGAGACACAGAAGGTCATATATCCATATATATCGGAGACAAAAATGAGGTGGGGTATTAGCACTCATACTAGACCAAAATATGAAGTAGTATGTGTAGTATCAATTATTTGACAGAATTGTTGTTAAACTGAAAATAATTTTTTAAAACATCTATCTATCGTATGACAGAAAAACAAACTGAAAAAATGTCAGAGGAAAATTACAATCGTCTTAAGAGACATGAATGCCAAAGTAGGGAAGCGGCGAGATGGTAAATTTGTAGTAGGACCCTGTTATGAACATGGAAAAAAATGTTCCAATGGTGCTTGGCGAATCACCAATGGTAGCCAACACATGATTTCAAGAACACTTAAGATACAGAAAGCCATTTTCATATATAGTCAAAACACTGAAAATTAAATATATGTAAACTAGGTGTCACTTTATAGAACCGCTGAGAACAAGTTTGATTGCGTTTAATGATTATGGGAATTAAATTTGAAAAAAGAACGAATTAGAGAAACTTGATATGTTGGCTAGTTTTTAATGAATCAAACCTATAGATAACTTAGTATTTGAGTAAGGTCATCCGCTACAATCCCCAAATCAAGTGAAAATATTCCTCAAATAAATATATAATAACTCTAAATCCCTTAACATTAAGTTGGTGACATAAAGATCTATCCATTGGATTGTTGGGCAGAACAATTTTGTAAGAAGGGCCCAAATCTCTCACCAAAAATTTCAAGTCGGCTAATGACAATGCTGATGTGACATGCATTTATATAAACAAAGTGTTTACATAAATGCATATTTGCTTGTGGTCAGAATTCAATCAAGTGGCAAGTTGGCTAATCACTTTCCGAAACAAAGATCAAATCGTACTAATATATCACTGGTGGCAAACCGGGTGGTTAGTTTTCATCCATACATGTGCAACATGCCAATTGCAAGAGCTGATTAAAGTTGACAAACAGAAGAGACAGGAGGACTTTGTCAATGTCAACAGATTACGTACCCGGGAATGTAAGACGCTAGTTGAAACATCCCTGTAAACAAAATTAAGTATATTAAGGTATTCCAATCTTTATCGTTATTCCAAGACAGACCAATGTCGTGAATCTAGTAACTTTAATTTTTCGTGACACTTCCGAACTTTTAAACCTTATTTATAAGTTTACCATTGCTGAAACATATTGTCCGGTGATTCTACTGTACGTTTAGAGATTATTGATAACATTCAAAGAAGGATCAGCAATATTACTGATCCTGACCTGACCTCCCGGCTTCAGACATTTTCTCACCGCCGTAATTCTACTCTCCTGTGTCTTTTTTTTTTATAAATCAGTCAGTTAAGTGCCATACGTGAAACACGCTTGGGCGATCATGTCTCGAAAGAGACATGACTGACTGGGCAGAAGATTATCCCGCAGTAGGTTGCCATTGCTTTCTGCGGTAAACTAATTGCCAGCCGAGGCTATAGAACCCAATCTGTCTTGTTATTTAATCCATAACTGGAAGGAAGAGACGGATTAACACCTTTCCCAAGGGTATTTGCGCGTAATACTTTAATGATAATTGCTGTGATGAGTTTTCTTCTATGGTACCTAGACTGTATGAATTAAAGTGCAGTACTGGATTAGCGGCAAGGTCTCATCAATTCACAGTTAAGTTAGAAAGATATAGGCGTAAGTTCTCTGTTAATAATTCCTCACTTATGAAACTCTCTTCCGGCTTTATGCTTTCTAGCCAACTTTGATATTCAAAAAGTTAAATGCAATGTCAATGGTTATCTACTGTCCTCTTGATCACTCTTCTATTGTTTTCTCTCCTTCATAATGCATCTTTTTTCTTATGTTTTCAAACTCAGTAAACTCTACTGACTTGTATAGGGTGACAGGCTTTAAAAATCTGTTAAGAAAAATCTAACTGAAATATTAACATAATTTATTTCCAATTTGAATCAGTTGAATTTATATATTTTTGACAATGAGAAGATCATTTTCACGTTTAACATAGAATTCTTTAGACTAGCTACCTTTACTTTTTCGCTAAAAGAGCACACTATTATGAAAAAAGATCAAATTATGTGATATTTTTAAATTCTTTCTAGCACGTTCGATTTGTTTAAAAATCTCTTTTTTTACGTTAGCTAGTGGTTCAAAAATTACTCTGCGGATTTTAGCGTCTTTTTTGTGGTAAAACACATTGTTTTAGAAATAATTGCCAGATTTTATTGAAACTTTCAGGACTTATTCACCAATGGATGAAATTATTTTGGAATCTGTTTTACAAAATCTTTAATTTTAGATATTTTATTCCCACAACCACGACCTAAAATAGGACTCTTTGGAGAATGTAAATCATCATTTTTTCAAAATGCTACATAATTTCTGAATCGTAAAATATAAAAAAATGCAACTAAACTGACATTATTTAATTAGAAAAACATTTTATTGCGTTTATAAATAAGATTTATTAAGAACACCATGTCTTTAGAAAAAAATTCGATCAATAATGAATTTTTACAATAATTGTTTTTAAATTTTCGTTATATTTATTATAATTTGAAAAGCTAATAAAAATCCTTATGCACCAAGATTTTTAAAATATTTTTTTATTTTATTAATGTATGTAAAATATTATGTAACGTACCCATTCTAAAATAGTAAATTTAAAATCTACATTCTTAAATTTGATTAGGGAGAATATTTTCCAACATTTTTAAAAATATTGAGTAATTAAAAATTATCTGTGTTGTTTTGAATAATAGAAGGAACGTTTATTCTGAGTCTTTGTATGTCCTAGCGCTTTCTGCAATATTTTAGCCATTATCAAGGGTGATTTTAATTTTACTTTTTAACTGAAAGCATGAACTGTGTTATGTACAAATCTAGAGTTAAAGGATTTTTTTATTTCTTGACACAGTCATCACATTGCTGGGAATAGGTAAAAATATAGCCAAAAGCACTCAGACATACAGAACATTTAGACAATTTCTACATAATTTTCCCGCTGATACCTCCAGTGTAGCGCGCGTGCGGCCCCGGACATCACAGACCTGTTATCGCTCCGCCTCGTGTGGCTTTCTGCCACCCGTCCCTCTAAGAAGTGCGTGAGAAAACCGACCCGGACCCGATCAGGCGCGATGAACGTTGCCGAGCCCGCCGTTGAATAAACACACACATCGGCGCACTAGTTAGCAGGCCGGAGTCTCGTTCGTTATCGGAATCAACCAGACCAACTAAGAACGGCCATGCACCACCACCCACCGAATCGAGAAAGAGCTATCGATCTGTCAATCCTACCGGTGTCCGGACCGGGTGAGTTTTCCCGTGTTGAGTCAAATTAAGCCGCAGGCTCCACTCCTGGTGGTGCCCTTCCGTCAATTCCTTTAAGTTTCAGCTTTGCAACCATACTCCCCCCGGAACCGAACATGGAAGCGAACGCCGGCAGATCGCCGGTCGGCATCGTTTACGGTCGGAACTACGACGGTATCTGATCGTCTTCGAACCTCCGACTTTCGCTCTTGATCGAGGAAAATGTGCTTGCCACACGCCATCGCTGCAGTTCGTCTTCCGACGATCCAAGAATTTCACCTCTAACGTCGCAATACGAGTGGCCCCGACCGCTCCCTTCGATCATTGCCTCGCCATAGACGGAGACCGACAGACGTAGACGAGGCCCTCTTCCATCATTCCATGCTTATCGTATGCAAGCTTGAACAGCCCGCTCTGAGCACTCTAATTTTTTCAGTGAACGTACCGGCCGCCGCGGACACTCGGTCAAGAGCACCCTTGGAGGAGAAACCGCCGACCGCACACGCGCGCAAAACGGACGCGAAGTGGAACGCGGAGGTAGGTAGAGCGGGACCGCGCGACGACGACAACAGCGGAGCGAAAGACGCTTCGTGAGAAGGCGGAGGCGTGAGACCGCGAGGCGAGTGTGCCGAGACGACGGGTCGTCGCATGCGACGGCTTGGCACGAAGCAGACCCCCCGTCCACCCCTTTCTAAGCGACGACGGCGACACAGACGACGAACGGATCCCGAGAGACTAGCAAACGCCCACGGTTTTCAGCCGCCGCTGGCCGCCGCCGACAGGGGCCGGGAAAGGAAAAAAGACTTCGCACCGCCGCAAGAAAGAAACACCGCCGCCGATGACGACACCACCACACCTGCGGAAACCCCCATCCCTATTCCACGACTCGCACCGCCGTCGCTACCGAAAGCAGACACCCGCTACTCCACCGCGCGACTTCGCCGGCAGGACCGCGTGACTTCGCCGGCAGGACCGCGTGGCGGATGTGCAAGCGGTTGACACCGGTGGAAAGGGCCGGGAATGCGCACGGACGACCAAAGTCAACGACGGACGATGGCGCCGCCGCTCCGGGGCCGCGAACGCGACCACGAACCCGAGTTCGGACTACGAGCTTTTTAACCGCAACAACTTTAATATACGCTACCGGAGCTGGAATTACCGCGGCTGCAGGCACCAGACTTGCCCTCCGGTTGGTCCTCGTTAACGGATTTGAAGTGTACTCATTCCGATCGCGGGGCCTCGACAGAGTCCCGCGTCGTTATTTTTCGTCACTACCTCCCCGTGCCGGGAGTGGGTAATTTGCGCGCCTGCTGCCTTCCTTGGATGTGGTAGCCGTTTCGCATGCTCCCTCTCCGGAATCGAACCCCGATTCCCCATTACCCGTTGTAACCACGGTAGGAACTTAACCGACCGTCGACAGTTGATAGGGCGGACCCTCGAGAGACCCGTCACCAGGCGTGAAAGCCAGTGCGATCGACCAGTGAGTTATCCAGAGTCAACAAAGCGGAGCGCGCCGACCTTTGACCCCGCTGCCGCCGCCGCCGAAACCGACGACGACGACGACGACGAGAGGACGGAATGACGCGCATCGGTCTCAGTCTAATGTGTAGCGCCGCGACCCGTAACGGCCGACGCGGGTGCCCTCGGGCGTGACGGCACGAAGGCGACATCAGCGCGCCGGCCGATCGCGGCATGTGTCACATGCATTAGCTCTAGAATTGCCACAGTTATCCATCGCCTCCGAGGAGGATTACGGTCTCGAGGATTAGGTCCGGTTCCTGAGCCATTCGCGGTTTCGCCCGTTCACGTCATTTTCTTAAATCATGACAACAATAGAGTTGTCAAAACTTGTCAATCATGTGAACATGGCTACTGTCGGTTAATAACTCAGCTATAGTTTGTTTTAACGATACATTTCTGTGTTATTCTCAACTTAAATAATATTTGTTTCAGTTCAGCTTAATTATTCATTAAATTAGATAATATTCTATAAATAAAGTTTCAGAAAACTATATTTTATTTTTGGATGATTTTTTTAATAAAGAGAATTACATTGCGATGAAAGACGACTAAAAAGGGCGCTGATTAGCTATTTTAGAAGAAATATGGAAACCGATTCCAATCAATATAATTTCGGTTTGAAATACACCAGACTGTTTTATTTACTAGAAATAATAAAGTTAATAATTTAGCTTTCAATTGAAGCCAAATTAAAAGCTTCAAGAAATCTTTTTCATTCATGTACACTCCACCCATATCTACTGAACAGGTGAAGAGGCTCATCCCTTGTTTCCTGTTTCGGATGTGGTTTCCGGCTTTCTCTTTCCCAATCATTTCTCTCTTTTTTTTTTGCTCAATTGGAGTAGATAGACTAAACTATCGCCCGTTTTACACTCCACCCATGTCTATTGAACAGGTGAAGAGGCTCATCACTTGTTTCCTGTTTAGGATGTGGTTTCCGGCTTTCTCTTTTCCAATCTTTTCACTCATCAGTGGCGTTACCGCCTTGCTCGGGGTGATACGATTAAAAAAAAAAAATGAAAATTCATTTTAAACCTTAGCTATCATGAATTATCGGAGGTCCCTTCTTGAGACCTGGATCCCAAACAGCATGAAAAGTATTTATCATTTTTCACGTTTGTGAAATATATTTGCTTTAAAAAGAATTTTCCAATGCTTGTAAAATGGTAATTAGTCAGTAATAGATCCGGAGAATAGTGAAACTAAACTTTGAAACCTGATGCCTTTCGTTCTTGTAATGTTATTTGTGTATGGCCGACAATTCTCATCGATTGGTTTTATGTTACAGTTTTCTATCCACTCTTTTCAAAATTCTTTCACTGAAAGAGAAAATTGTAGCCGACCATAGATGTTGCAGTCACCAAGATCTTTTGTTATTACTACAGCGGCTTTGGAAAATCTTTTAGATTTTCGTCTTTATTAAGTCATTGTGTAGATAGTTTTTCGTTTTCGGACAGTATCAGTTTGTCATTATCGATTATTTAAAAAATGTATTTATAACAGGTCTATGCAAATTGTGAAACTAGGATTTAATTTATTTTCAGGGAATATAAATTTAGTTTATTTATCAATTTTTTTTTTACAATTTGCTTCAAATGTTTTGAAATTATTGAAATGAAAATCTAATTCTGGGGTCATTTCACGAACGGTTTGGTGATAATCCTTTTCCTTTTCCCCTAAGTGTTCGATTATTATTGCAAATGAGAATATTCTCGGATCCGATTTAAAATCTCTATTTCAGAACTTCAGAAATCAATGTCTTGTATGCACGTTCTTGATTATGAAAAATATCAGAAGAATTTGAGTCAAACACCGCGGTTAAATTTAAACTCAGAAGCTTTGTGGTCATTGTAAAAAATAGGAACAAAAAAACATTTTTACTTAGATCCCAAAAAAAGAAAATTGACATTTCCGGGATATATAAATAGGAAAGAGGTTTTGTAGAATTTGACACACAAGATGTAATGAAACATAACGTGCAGAGGAAAACAGCGAGTAACCTACTTGGAAATCTTGTAATGAGTAGAAGTGAGAAAAAAAATACAATTGTTACAAATAACAAGAGATAAGAAGTTGTAGAGTGCTAATATCGCCTACGCCCTGAACGTATACAGGACATAAAATAAGCAGCTTTAAAACTTAGCTCGTTTAGGTTTTGCAATGGCCGACAATTCTCATCGACTGATTGTTGCTGGTTTTAAGCTATAATGTTGTAACCACCCTTTCTAATTCTTTCAACGGGATAAAAATTTGTAACCAACCATGCTTATATGCTTAAGTTTTATCCAGTCATGAAGAACGTTTGTACTCTGAAGGAGGTTCCTTGTCTTGAATGCTTATTGGAACTCACTTCAAACATCAAATAGCACTCGTATATACGATCCATTGCTGAAGATGCTGAGAAAAGTGTCGGTCTTGTACCGCTCCATGAGGTACATTACTCCTTCTGTCATGCTTTATCGTTACAAGAGTCCGATCAGAACGAAAATGTAAGATTTTTTTTACATTTATGTCCAATTTTCATTTTCTAATCTTGATAGAATTGAAAATCATTTACGCGGTCTTGTGGGTGATGAATTATTTTCCTGTATACATATAACTCTTTTTCGAAAGACGAAACATTACTAGCCTATCGCTACTCTATTTTTCTGGAGAAACACATTCCTTAGTTTTACTAGTCCGCAGCCGCTATGTCACTTACACTAAGTCTACTCAGTCTCGCTCCTTCATTGGTAAGGAGGAAGATCAACACAGACAGCTTCTTCCTCAGAACTGTTATGTTGCGAAAGAGACTCCGGATGCTTCTTGGATGATTAGAATCTTCACCACGTCAAGTCTCTATATCTAACATGCATCTTTATACGTGTGATGATAGGCTAACTTGCCTATCACCAGACTTATAAAATCTGATCGAAGTCACTCGAACTCACAAGTTATCGCGACCGAGATTTAGAGCGTCCTGGCCTTGTTCAGACTGTTGTTCCTGTTAGATTACGCGCTTTCTCCCAGAAACTGTAACTAAGGTTCGCTCAGCATAGTTGCAGTATAAACCACAGGTGGGCTCTGTGGGGCTGAACAAACTCAAGTGTGCCTGAACAGACGTCTGCAATGGGGATTAGCTAGCCACCCTGGTAGACGGGTATTCAAGAATACAAGTGGTCAACCTTTGTGTATGTATGTATGTGTGTGTGCCCAACACAAGACATAACACTAATGCAAAGACAAATGAACACATTATAACTCATTCTATATCAACCAGATGCACTCTAATTATAAACAGAATGAAAAAGCATAAATATGTTATACGTATAATTTAACAATCTTAAAAACATCTGATTTTTCATCTATTATAAAAAGTTAAAAACATCTAATCTAATCTGCCCCTTCTCTGCTCTCTATTAATTCTCATGCGATCTGATAAATTGCTTCTCCAATAATAAGAATAAAAGAAACAGTGTTAAATTCTTATATGTACCACATGACACACATGCACCACATTCTTTCGGAGACTGACTTGAAAGTCTGTGCAATTCGTGTCTATATCAACCAATACATCATCACCCAATGTAAGAAAAGACTACAAACCCTATATCTTATTATACAAAATGAACAATTCATATTAAATAAAATATCTTTCACCACATGAGACGTTACCTTGAGTTGTGCATTATATATATATATATATATATATATATATATATATATATATATATGAATGAGATAAGGTATTATAACGATTTATTGTTGTCTTCATCTTTATTGCCATATTTACAATGTTTCGGCCGTTGTACGCCCCGCTCTTTTTCAGGTGATATAATTTTAAATTTTTAATTGTGCCCTTTATTTAGTACACGGTTCAAAATTTCAACAAATATAAACTTTAAAGTTACAATACCTTATCTCAGAAGCATAATTATAAGTATATGTGACGACATCGCCACTGCAATAAATAGTTTCCAGTCAAGTGCTTTTTATCCAGCCAAGTTTTTTTTTTTTTTAATCATCTCACCCCAAGCAAGGCATTCCACTGCCACTATTGCGCATGGGGCTACATAGGGGAAGGTAAAGAGAAGGAGTGGTTAGACATAGGGAATGTCAGGAGGAAGGTGACAGATGAGTAAGGATACCGAGGATGAGGGTTGGGCAGATGGGAAGAGTGTTTGATAGAATGGGAGCAGGTTAGTGTGTTAGGAGGTGTCTATTGACCTTACATTTAAATTCATGAGAATAAGGAAAGTGACCGAATAATTCTAAGTTACAGTTACAAAAGCAGCCACTGAAACAAAGAACTGGAGTTCTGCTGGAGCATTACCCTGAAAAAAAACAAATTTTCCTGGGCGTCTGATCTTGATAGCGTTTTTTAACTGTCCCAGAAAGTTGGCATAGTACTCTCCATCGATAGTGTAGCCTTTTTGAAGATTGTCAATTAACAGAATTCCTTTTGCATCCCAAAGGAAAAAGACATCAGCTTTCCTATAGATGAAACGACATTGGCCTTTGTTGGAGCAGGAGTGGAGGGGTGCACTGCATGGACTGTCTTTTTGTCTCTGGCTAAATGGGATGAATACACCACTCATCTTGGCTTAGGAAACGTTCGATCTGCTTCAAGCAATGTCAGATTTTACTGTGATGTGATCAGCCTGTTGTGCTTTTGATCTGATTTGGTCGGAAAGCGTGGAACGCAACAATGCAGAAACCTTCGTCAAGCTAAGTTCATTGTGCAGAATATTGTAAACACTCTTACGGAATTGTCGATTTGGTTTATGCTCAATCGTCTGTAATCCATCATGGTGGACACGCTCAATGTTTACCTCGGTGGTGGCATTTGTAGAATGTGCAGAATTTGGGCCATCTTCAAGAATCTTCTCCCATATTCAGCTGCCTATATTTGTTCTGTTGATAAAGCTGGAGCGTCATCACCTAATGTAGCAACTGTGTCAGCATGAATGTCCTTACGGATTAAATCCTTTTTCTGTTGTGCACTTGATAAAACTGTGATGTTAAATTTTGTCCATTTTCAATAGAAGTCGCTACTAATTACTTCTGAAGCCTTCTTCGAACAGCCAGATATCAGTTTACCTGGAAAGAAACGATGCAGTTCTTAATAAAAAAATAACAAAGTTTAAACTGAGTGTATGTAATATTTCACAGCTTGAGTTATCTTCAAGTCTCTCTTTTCTACGTTTCAAAATTGCGCACGAGTAGTCCTTTCTTTTAGCCTTTCTTTACAAAATAGTAAATGAGTTACTTATTCTTAGCCTGCAATCAACGCAATGTCATTAAATATCTTCTGTTATTAAAATTATGCCCGCCAATACGCGGATCTACTTTTTTTTTTGCTTTGAATAAGAAGAAGAAGAAAAGAAAAACAAGTTTTATAGTTACTATCAACACTGGATTTGCCCGTAAATAAATAATTTTAAATGATATTACTTTATGGCAGTGAATGCTGGACTATCTCCGCACAGAGGAAGAAAAACTTGAGGCGATAGAAATGTGGTTCTACTGAAGGATGCTAAGAATACCATGGATTGAGCATGTGAGTATCGAATAAGTTTTAGAGAAAATGAAACAAAGAGGACACTTATATTAAACATCAAAGAGTAACAGTTTAAATTTGTATGTCATATAATGAAGAATGAGGGCTTGGAAAATGTGATACTCACATTGAAGGTAAGAGGAACCTACGTAATGATTTTCTGTAAATGGATAGTATAACAGGGTTTAGCAGAGATACAAAAACATTTTTAGTAAGAACTACAAAGAACTGTAAATTGTAGAGAGTCATGATCGCCAAAATCCTCAAAGGGCACGGCACATAAAAGAAGAAGAAGAAGAAGAAGAAGAAGAAGAAGAAGAAGAAAACTCTTAATATACATGCTATTTTTACTGCTGATTTATTCAAATTGTTCGTTTTCTCTAACGTACACATTATTCAAATGTTGACTGCACATTTTTCAGAATTTTATTTTGTTTTAACATATTTAGCAGTGTGCATATATTGATTTAATTATTGTACTTTATAAGTGCATAAGTAAAATCGAGAGGAAAGAGGAAGAAAGGATAACACGTGGTGTCAGTGAACGAATGAATCCACGTTGTACGTCCTAAACAAGACAAGCATTGTGAATGAACGAGGCAACTAGACAGATGGCACTTTTCAGTGAAATGCTTCATATTTTCCTATCTTCCCTCCACCATTATTTATTTATTGGAAACAATAGTGCTCGTAAAGTGTTAGCACTTTTTGACAGGTCACGGGGCTTGCATTCACACTGGCTTTATTCTTCAATGGAACAATGAAGCTGAATACATTAAAAAAGACATCAAATACAGGCGGGCCAGGAACAAGGGCGTTTCTGTTTTCGTCAATCACCTGACTTTCTGAATGAACTGTTGTATCTCTCGCTGATGATTTTACTCAAGGCTTTTTCAAATACACAAATATGTGCATTTGAATGTCTTTTCAGCGTTGTAACAAAATCCGAGATTGGAGATGTAACAGCTTCAACTTGAAAATAAGAAAAGATTACATCGTCGAAAGTTGTTAAATTTATTGTCGCTTCAC